>APFE030693434.1:8204-41386 GCA_000404065.3 Pinus taeda | reverse complement strand
TTGTGAATTTGTGTAAAATAAACTTAGATAATAGTAAGAAGAGTAAATTGGAATTTGTAGGGTATTTAGCTAGGTAAGAAATTGGTTTCCTTCATATGCTTCTCAAAATCTACCCAATTGAATTTGCCACCCAACCAACCAGGAACAACTTATCTCACTTCCTAGCCCCATGGAACCTATCCCTCCATGCGCAAACCCCTAAACCACAACTCATAGTGTGTGTGTTCAAATCACAAAGTGCCCAAGCCCTTGAACCACAACTCATAGTGTGTGTTCAAATCACAAAGTGCCCGGCACCATCCACAATCTCCACAAACTATGATAATTATGCCAAATCTCTTAGAAGTTCCCACTTCCAAACTTCTTCTTCCTCCTTAAGATTACAAAACATAGAAAAAACAAAGATGAAGAAATACCTCCCCGATCCTCTCTACCCCCCTTGATGCCGGTGGATGCGGTGAATCGCCACAATCAATAATTGTTTATGTTATTGGTGGTTTACAAGTGTTGATTTTTGGGTAGCTGCAGTACATAATCCCCAACTACACAAGTTAAAAGAAAGAAAATTTAATATAACTTTAAATTTAATTTTCAAAGAGATGTACTTCTTGAGGAACCATAAAATCACTATAAAAAAGCACTTGAACTCTCATTTACACTCAATCATCACTCACATATTTCTCTCTCTTAGAAGTAATTTGAGGAAGAGGTCGAAGCTTCTAAGAGTTGTTACAATTTTTATGTACAACATATTTACTTTTACTCCCTACCTAAACTTATGCAAAGAACTGCATAAACTATGGTGGGCAGCGATCCCTAGTAAATATGTTTAAATGCCAAAATATAATGAATGTATTGCATATTTGTTTTTTACTTCTACCTAAATTTATGCAATTATGGAGGAACAATTTAACAAAGCCAAACAACCATGGTGGGCAATAATCCCTAGTAAATATGTTTAATTACCAAAATATAATGAATGGATTGCATATTTGTTTTTTACTTCTACCTAAATTTATCCAATTATGGAGGACCAATTTAACAAAGCCAAACACTATGGGTGGACTATAGCCTAATTCTAATGGAGTAAAATACAAAATTTGAGGAGAGATTTAACCCCATAGCACCAATGAGTAAATGGTTGGAGAATATGTGTGGGGTGAATAGGTACATAGATCCACCAGTGTTCATAAGAAATTAACTTAGGAGATTTAAAGGGCATCTCAGAGGATTTTCCTAGGATTGAGCATAAACTCAACAAGAGTGATTTGTGTTCAAGAGGGAGAAATTGTA
This sequence comes from Pinus taeda, assembly GCA_000404065.3. Lineage (NCBI taxonomy): Eukaryota > Viridiplantae > Streptophyta > Pinopsida > Pinales > Pinaceae > Pinus > Pinus taeda. The sequence goes on along the minus strand of APFE030693434.1, from coordinate 40,093 downwards.
CAAACATCTAAAACCATGTCAGATGACCGAAAGAGATCCTAGTTCAGAGGGAGTAGATAGTGAGGTAGAGTGGAAGGACGTAGTCTACCTAAAATCCAAAGGGTCTCTTGTTATGATAAGGATCAAAAGTTTCCCAAGAATGTGGATTCAGGTCCTTTTGTATCTGTGGAACATCCTTTAGAGCATCAAGGACCCATTAATCTAGTGGAGCCACTTAGGTTCTTTGTTGCAGAGTCCAAAAAGAGGTTGGCATGGCTTCAAAGTACTTTTCAGGATGCAGAGGGGAATGTGGCTCCCCAGGGCACTTTCGGAAAAAGAAAATGTTCTAAGTACTCAGGCTACACATCACTGATGAGTCACATCATTGATTCTGAGCCATCCAACTATAAGGAGACAACAGACCAACAAGTTTGGAAGGATGTCATGATGGAGGAATATCAGTCCATCACGAAGAATGATGTGTTGTAGATTGTGTTGAGACTTGAGGGAAGTTAGTTATTAGGTAAATCATTTTACTATGTTTTATTCATAGTGATTTCATGAGGAATATATGGATATATTTCCTCCAACAAAAAAATGAAGTATTCAATAAATTCAAAGAATTTAAGGATATGATGGAAAACCAAACTGAGAAAACAAGAAAGATAAAGTTATTGAGGACAAACAAAGTTAGAGAGATCTATGGAAATGAATTTGAGAAATTTTGTGAATAGTGTGATATGGCAAGGAAAAAACCTACCCCATACATACCTAAATATAGTAACTTGTTGAATGAATAAGACAGACATTAATGAAATGCTAAGATGTGTGCTCAGCAGTGTGAGATTATCACAAGAATTTAGGGTAGAGCCATTAGTATTGCTCTTACCTAGGAAATAGATCACCTCCATCAACACTAATTGATAAAACTTGCATAAGACATGACCCTGTAAGAAACCCTCTCTTGCACATCTCAATTCGTTTTGTTTTGATGCTTATATTCATCTTCCAAAGGAAAAATATATATATATGCTACACAATAAAATAACAAAATGTACTTTTATTGGTTAGAAAGATAGTCTAAAAGGATACAAGTTTTGGAACCCTTAAACAAGAAAGAATATTAATAGTTGAGATGTAATCTTTTGAGAAGGGAAAATTACTCCCAAGTAGGAAAACAAACCAAAAAAAGAAGAACTAGAAAGAATGTAGTTTGATTTGGAGATAGAGACTTTGATTCAACAAAAGAAGATGAAATAGAGGAAGAACCTCAAACCTTAGTTTTGAGGCCAATGGTTTGAGAAAGAAGACAAATGGAAACGTATAGCCCCCCCAAGTTTTTGTTCTTCTTTTCTTTCATCTTCCATGGCTTATGATCCTAGAACTATTAGGAAGGCAGTGGATTCAAACAAAAATGAACTCTGGAGCAAGGCCATGGTTGAAAAAATGGAAGCCTTGGACCAAAATTGGGCATGGGATTTGGTCAAGTTATCTACTAAAGGCAAACTTGATTGTAGCAACTAGGTGATCAAGAACAAGTTCAACGTAAAATGTACAACAAAGAAGTACAAAACTCACCTACTAGTCAAGGGATATTCCCAAGTTGAGGAATTAATTTTGGTGAGATTTCCCTTCCTATAAATCCTCACAAGGAGAGGTTCTATGAATATGAAAATTATAATGTAGGTGATGTCTTACTAGGGAATGACTTGATAGACAAAACAATTGGACACGGAGAAAAAAAATCAAGTCGTTTTCTCAAAGATGGAGGGGTTAAAACACTCCTTGGAGTTCTAGATCTTCCATGGTTAACCAAAAATGTAATCTATATGAATAAAGATGAGTAGTGTGGGTATGCAAGGAACATCATACTACAAGATAGTTTGAGGATCAATGGTGTTCAAAAGAGGAGTTTGGATTGGAACACAAAATAAGCTTAAGGGAAACACTATAATATAGTTTTGTTGTTCTCGAGATGAGAAAAGTAAACATGAACTACTGTCCCTAAAGAGAAAACAATGCTTTGACATCCAAGGTCAAGATGTATTGGAGACAAGAGCTTTTGATATTTGCACAATAAATGTATGATTGGAGGAATTTGTGACTTACCTCTAGATTGTGATTTCTATAAACATTGTGTTTATGGTGAATAGAATCAAAGTTAGGTTTCTAGATGGTGCTAAAAGAGAAAAATCCATCCTGGAGTTAATACACAGTGTGTGTTTGAACATTCCATCGCTAGATAAATCATTTTATTATGTTTTATTTATAATGATTTCTTGAGGAATACATGGATGTATTGCCTCCAACAAAAATATCAGGTCTTCAATAAATTCAAAGAATTTAAGGATCTAATGGAAAACCAAACAAAGAAGAAAAAGATAAAGTTGTCTAGGACAAACAAAGATGGAGATCAAGGAAAAAGCTCGCTCCATACATACCTCAATATAGTTATTGAATCAATACAACAAATATTAATGAAACACTAAGACATATGCTTAGTAATGTGAGATTGTCACAAGAATTTTGGATGGAAGCTTAGGTATTGTATCTTACATAGGAAATAGATCACCTTCATCAACACTAATTGATAAAACCATGCATGAGGCATGGCCCTATAAGAAACCCTCTCTTGCACATCTCAATTTATTTTGTTGTGATGCTTATGTTCATCTTCCAAAGGAATAAACAAAAAAAAACAAAAAACAAAAAACAAAAACGTATGCTAGACAATAAAATAACAAAATGTATTTTTATTGGTTAGAAAGATAGTCTAAAGGATACAAGGTTTGGAACTCTTAAACAAGAAAGAATATTTATAGTTGAGATGTAACCTTTAAAGAAAGGGAAATTACTCCGAAGTAGGAAAACAAACCCTAAAAAAAACTTGAACAAATGTAGTTTGAGTTGGAGGATAGAGACTTTGATTCAACAAAAGCAGATGAAATAGAGGAAGAACCTCAAACCTTAGTTTCGAGGCCAATGGTTTGAGAAAGAAGACAAATGGAAAGGTATAGCCCCCCAAGTTGTTTCTCTTATTTTCTTTCATCTTCCATGGATTATGATCTTGGAACTATTAAGAAGGCAGTGGATTCAAACAAAAATGAACTTTGGAACAAGGCCATGGTTGAAAAAATGGAAGCCTTGGACAAAAATTGGGCATGGGATTCGGTCAAGTTATCTACCAAAGACAAACTTGATGGTAGCAATTGGGTGTTCAAGAATAAGTTCAACATAAAATGTGAAGTCGAGAAGTCCAAAACTCACCTGCTATTCAAGGGATTTTCCCAAGTTGAGGGAATTGATTTTGGTGAGGTTTTCCTCCTATTGCTAAGTTAACTTCAATTAAAATTATTTTGTTTATCATCATTGTATTTGATCTTGAAGTAGAACAAATGGATATCAAGACAACATTCCTATATGTGGATCTTGAAGAAGAAATCTACATAGAACAATGAAAAGATTTTACAATAAGTGAAAGAATAAGTTGTTTTGAAAATAAAAAAAGTCCTACATTGCTAAAACAATCTCTAAGAATGTGATATGAAAAGTTGACACTTATATATTAAGACTTGGATTTCCAAGAAGTAACGTTAGTCATTGTGTGCATTCGACACATGTTGTTGATCATTTTGTTTAAGTGGCATTATATGTTAATGTATGTTGTTAATTGGAATGACAACAAGGAAAGTTATCAAGAATGTAAAATCTTGGCGTTGCAAACTAAAAGAGATTGTTCAAACAAGAAACTTTAATTGCATATGAAGAAATATATTAAGACAATGCTACAAAGCTTTAATATGTAGAAATCTAAACGAGAAAATGTTCATATTCCTATAGATGTAAAGTTATCTTTAGAATAGTGTCCCAAGATAGAAGAAGTAGAAGTCATGTCTTGTGTTCCTTATGAAAACATTGTTGGAAGTTTGATGTATATTATTGTTTGTACTACACCAAACATTGCCCATGCAGTAAGACTTTTGAGAGAAAAAGCATAAATTTATCAATTTTTCCATAATAACAACTTTGCATTGATTTCTTCTCATCAACCCTAATTATTCTTAAACTTCAAAATGATCCTCTTATATAATATTATTATTGTAATGCTAAATATTATATACATATATAATTTCAGATTCAAAGCCTTCTCTGTTTCCAAAGTTTTAGTGTCCCAAGATTGAAGAAGTAGAAGGCATGTCTTGTGTTCCTTATGGAAACATTGTTGAAAGTTTGATGTATATTATTGTTTGTACTACACCAAACATTGCCCATGTAGTAAGACTTTTGAGAGAAAAACTTAAATTTATCAATTTTTCCATAATAACAACTTTGCATTGATTTCTTCTCATCAACCTTAATTATTCTTAAACTTCAAAATGATCCTCTTATATAATATGCAGTAAGACTTTTGAGAGAAAAACATAAATTTATCAATTTTTCCATAATAACAGCTTTGCATTGATTTCTTCTCATCAACCTTAATTATTCTTAAACTTCAAAATGATCCTCTTATATAATATTATTATTGTAATGCTAAATATTATATACATATATAAGTTTTCAGATTCAAAAATTGTAAATTAGAAATCAATTCTTATATGTTATTAAAGTTAACAAAGGAGAAAGTTGAAATTAACTGTTTTATCAAGCAATGCCTTAGTGGCCGGAGGAAATTCTTTAAGACACAAGTTCAAGTGAGTGATGAATAAATAAAACTTAAAACAAAACATTACCTGTTCCTTCTTTTGGAAAAAAAAATCTCTCTTATTTTGGAAAAAGAAGTCTCTTATTTTGGAAAAAAAAAACTCCCATTCTTTTGAAAAAAAAAATTTTAAAAAAAATCCCTTTTATGATTTCACTCTTATAATTAACTCACAAATTTTTTTTTATGATTTCAATCTTAGAATTAATTGACAAAATTTTAGAGTAATTATCGGAGATGTGGTTGTTTGTTCAGTTTAATGTATATCATAATGCCACCATGGGAAAACCTAGATGGTGATTATTCTATATCGTTGATCTTGGCACAAACCCATATAAGTTTATAGGGAGTGTCCCATGACTAGTTCGGAACGTTATTCAACATTTAAGGTGGAGAGTCAAAGTTCGAGTCCTCCCCATGTAGTAGGTTACCCTGTTAATGCAGAAGTACACACCACACCACACACAAGTGTGGCAATTGATGAAACTTGTCCTTGCGTCCAATTTTACCTATAAATTGAAACAAGAATCTCATCAGCTTTATGGATGCATTTTAAGCGTTCAGCAGAAAACAATGAGGTATTATAACAACATCTTATGTTTAAATTGCGGTACACAACACACCTACGAGTGAGTATATTTCCTTACCATGTGAACGCACAGCACTACCCAATCATTTCTCCCACGGTATAACAAGCTCAAAGTTCTTCCCGATTGAAAGAGACAGATTTGAAATCACTAAAACAACATCAACCTCAAGGCTATTATAACGATCCATTTCAGGTCTAAAATCAGTTTTGATTCTCTTCATAGAGAATGATGCTGAAACATCCAGAATCATTTTATCCCTGATTGCCTCCAATTTCATGTATGAATTAGCATTATGAGAACGAACAGCAGTGGTAGTTCCCAAAACTGTAATGTTCTCCAGAAGCCATCCTTCCCCAATTGCATATTCCCCCATTTGGACTTCTGATCTCAGTCTCACTCCTCGCTCTACAATATCTGCATAAAACTCTATATAACTTGACTTGCCATGCTCTATTACCATTTCCAAATCCTCTCCATTGTCCACATATAGGTCCCCATATGCTTCCTTCCTACCACCCAAGGCAACCACCAGACTAAATGGGCTTCTTCTGGCTTCCCTAGTTGTCATACCCATTTCTTGCATCGGCAAAATAGTCCCCTCTAATACATGGACATTGATGGTATCTAGTGGAGCAAGAAGACTAACATATGTGCCACTCTCAACTGTTATTGACTCTGATACATTGTACAAATTGTACCAAGTTCCCTTTGGAAAATAAGCATCCACAGTAATTGCTCCTTGCTTTAAAACAGGGGAGACCAAGACCGCTTTACCCAATAGAAACTGGGTGCTGATTCCCAGTGTATTAGGATCCTCAGGGAATGTAAAGAACAGAGGCCTTGCAATGGGAGATCCTTTAGTGTGAGCTTCAAATGCCAATGTGTAGATATATGGAAGAAGCCTATATCTCAGACCTAATGCTTTCCTTGCAGACATTGTGACTGATTTCCACAGGTAAAGCTCTTGGTGCTTCGTTCCCTTGTCTGAGTGATCTCTAGCAAAAGGATAAAAGGAACCTAATTGAATCCACCTATTGCAAAGCTCTTCGGTTGTGTCTTCTGAAAATCCACAAATATCAGCACCTACCATTGGGACTCCAAACAATCCAAAACTCAGCATTGTAGGTATGGAGTACCAGAGATCATCCCATGTTGCAGCATTGTCTCCTGTCCAATGTGCAGCATGGGCCCCTGATCCAATAAAGGTAGAACGGGTTAGTATGAATGGCCTCTTCTTTATTACTGATTTCAAGGCTGTGTTTGTCATAATAGCCTCTGATAACCCATATAGATTATGAGCATTGTACTCCAAGATATTATTATAGTGAACTGCACTAGCAGCCATGGTTTTGTTACCCAGTGGTCTGTGTGTTCCAGAAGCATTGACTTTGTAAGGGGGATCATCCCATCTGGTGGTGTTCGCATCGCTACAAACTAAGCAGCAATCTGTCTGTGAATCTTTCCGTGGGCAATCCCCTTCCTTTGGCAAGGAACATGTGACCCCACTACAGAAGTTTGAAACTTCATTCATATCAAGCCAAAGACCATCAAATGCAATTGTCTCATGAAACTCAGAGATTTCTTTTGTCCAAAATGACTGTGTATTGGGGTTGAGAAAATCTGGAAAATATACTGGGCCTGGCCACACTTGTGCCAAATATGGCACACCTCCTCGTTTAACAAAAATGTCATCTTGTATCCCTCTCTGAAAAGTCTTGTATGTTTCATTTAAGCTTATTCCTGCACAATTAAGCAAATGAATTGTATGTTCGGAATATACTAACAAGGCTCAGTTCAGTTCTTATTTCTTTCTCTGTTCTTTTTCTCCAATTCTAGGACAATAACTAATTGAACCTACCTGGATCAATAATCAGAACATATTTCTGCCCTTTAGCATGGATTTGTTCAACAAACTTTTGCATTTCCATCTCAGGGAAATTCAGAGGATCTAGAGTAAAATCCTTGTAGTCATCCATATAATCAATGTCTGTCCAAATCGTTTCTAGAGGAATTTTCGCTGCTGCATATCCATCTACAACTGATTCAACAACCGAAATATTTTCATATCCATACCTGCATTGGTGAAAGCCTGTGCAATCCAATCCAATTATATAAATTAACAAGACTGCAAATACAAAATCATATCCTGACTAAGTATATTAAAACTACTTCAGAAAATCACGGAAAGAGCTGAAAGGATGTGGTTACGAGAGTAAATGGATGGCAATGCGATCACATGTTCAGAGTAACTGCTGCCAAGACAGTATTAAACTGAACTTTGTCACTGATCATCCTGTAAATCAGTGATAAAAATGGAAGGGTTTGAATAGTTTTCTTTTTCAAGAACTTGATTTACATGTTCAGAGTAACTGCTGCCAAGACAGTATTAAACTGAACTTTGTCACTGATCATCCTGTAAATCAGTGATAAAAAATGAAAGGGTTTGAATATTTTTCTTTTTCAAGAACTTGATTTTATAGGTTAAAAGACTTCCCTTCTACTATAATTTATAACAACGCATAGCATTTCTTGCAATTAAAAAGTTAAAAATGAACATTGCATCATTGCATCATCCCAAGTTTATTCCTGTTAACCATTTCTTACCAGCTAACAAATTCATATACATTTTTACCATATGTTTTTGGTGTCTGCTGAGTCTTAAGCATATGTGAGAACTCATATATCCTCCTCAAAACACAGTAGGTTGGAGCTCTGAAAATTCATGAATTTTAATACACTAATATCAGGAGAAACGTTTACACTGCTTCCCCATCTGTTGGCTGAAGCAACAATTGTGTGGCCCCCTTTCACATAGGCCACATTTAAGCAGCCTTATGTGTTCGAACTTCGTCCTCTCAAGTCTTTGGAGGATTTTTGCTATACTCCATGCCTTTTTTTCTCAAATCTCTGTTAATATAAAAACAATTATATCTATGTGAGCAGATTCAGTAACTTTCTAGGGGTTAAAATTTCTTCCTAGCAGCCCTTTTACAGTCTGGCAATACAAATCATCCAAAGGAGGGTCTAATCATAAGTGAAGTCTCCACCTAATATACATAGAGCAGAATTTTCTTGCATCAAAAACGATAGAAACACACAAATATATTCCTTCAAATGTGAGTTTGTTTCTTTTGCAGCTTTCCATTGTCTGTAAAAATGTGAAGTGACGGTTTGGTAAGGGTTCTATCCAATCAATCAATTATCATGGGCACTGTGGACTTTATTCTACTATGTAGTCAGAAAATAAATTAACTTTGATTTTGAGTTTGTGACAACCATGGTTCAAATGCTTGTCCTCACTTATTAGGTGCCCATGTTCTAGAATGGCCTAGAGAAAGGAATCTCATTGACCAGGGGAATACCTTTAATTATTTGGGAGTTAACCTGTAAAACTAGATTTTGTTTCTTTGGCTTTGCAAAAGGAGAAAAGGCTACCAAATCTCAAAGAAACTGTTAGTCGTTCCAATTGCTATTTAAATAGATGGTCCTGATAAACAGAGTGGCCTTAAATTCAGGATTATTTTCATAGCTTCTCACAATTGAAGCTAGTGGGGCAGCTACCTCTATCTTCCGGTTACAAAATTTGAGGGGGAAATTCCAAGTGTCTACTTGTGGGAGTTACTTGCCTGATTAGTGACAAAATTTAGATCTTGTATATCTGAAAAAGGATCACCTAATTTGATCCCTCTTGCTATTAGACTAGAATAGTTGTAACTTAGAAGCATACTGGCACCATCCTAGGAAAAGAAATCATAGTACCGTAGGATTGAATGCCTCCACTTGCACATCCAACACTCAGACTGCCGAGGTGAAAAGCTCCACTACTGATTGGGAAAAACGTTCATGCCCGATGGGATGCCAAAAACATTGGAATTCTTCTAACAAATCAAATCCTATATACTTACAAACTTCCTCTCATCAAGGGACAGAGTAAGTTTCGAGAGGTCTTCAAACTTACTTTATGCTGCTGTGATTGATCTGAGTGAAGAAATGGAGGTGATCCCAAAATCATGGCAATTACAATGTTGCTCAGGTAAGAACTTTTCCTTGTAGACAGAGGCAGGACCTGACCTGAGCTCAGAATCAGGAACTTACATGTCCCTGTCCTGAAGCCTACTCTGTCCCTATGATGAGGGGACGCTTGTGAAGTGGGTCAACAGGATTGTATGTTATAATGTAATAGATGAAAACTACTGATACAACAAGAACATTCCATAGTGTAATCGGATGTTGATATTAGGACACACATAATACATCAATTGCTGCTTCTACTAGTTAAAACGTCTAAGATAATGAGCTACTTTGCCTGCGAAAAAACAAGATAGAAAAGCTGTTTTAACAGAATCCAGAAAAGGAGGGATTGAAACGATGAGGATTTTGACTGTGGGCTTTGACCATTTGCCCCCGGAAAGCTGTGTTAGATCCTTTTCAAAGGGGTGATTTGGAGAGTGCCCCGGTCCTCCCAAGAATGTGGGTGCCTAAAGAGCATGGCTTTAACCTTGTGCCCTGACCGTTGCTAGCACAAAATTAAAATTAAAATCCCAGAAAACACCGTAAGTATGGAATAGGACTACTAATTTCCTTTTTCAGAAATAAAGAAGCAACAAACTCATAGAAATCTATAAAATTCACAAGAGAAGTATGAGCAAATACCAAAAGACCAGTATGGCATTGGAGCAGGACGACCAATGAGTTGTGTGTACTGTTGAACAACAGCAAGCGGAGAAGGACCTGAGAAAAAATAAAAATCCAAAACTCCCCCAATTGCTCTATATGTCAAGTAGGATCCCCCATACTGAACATCCATGCCATTGCTATTCAGCAGGAGAACCCCATGAGCAACACCACCCTCTCTCACATCCATATAAAATGGATGAGACCCATATAGATCCACATACAGATTCACACTGCCAATGTCTAAATTCCAGAGTGTATAGCTCTCATTCCTGTTGAGACGAAATCCAGGCCTGGTGCTCTCTCCTAATCCGTACAAAGAAGCAGAAAATGGAAGGGCAGTAGAGATCTCCAAGTATTGGTCTTTAAACACCATATTTCCAAATAAATCACCATTGTTATACATCGCAGTTGAATTAAAGAGAGTTTCTCCACTTGAACGCCTTGTGATTGCAAAGCCGAACGGATTGTTAGAGTAAGTAAACAGCAATTCATGAAGATGGTCATTAGAATCCTCTTCATCTTTATCAGTTTCAGTGCTGTTAGAATACACCCCATTATATCTAGGCAGAATATCTCTCGGAACTTCCCATCGCTGCTTCTCACTATCAGTAATATAAACTCTTAGCTGATCATTGGACTCGTACCTGAAAACCAGCCATATTCAATCCAGTTAAGCCCTCTTTCTCAGTTCACGAACTAACACAGATTCATGTAAGTCTAATGCTCTATGCACCTTAAGATTGCCAAGCTTCAGGTTGTATATTTCAAATCTGATATTTGACAAGTGGCTCATTTATTTATGTGAATTCTAAATAGGAATCCAAACTTCAGGCTGTATATTAAATTCTAGTATTTGACCAGTGGCCCATTTGTTTGTGTAAATTCTAAATAAGTATCCAAGCTTCAGGTTGTATATTTGAATTCTAATATTTGACCATGCAGCCCATCTTTTCACGTGAACTCTAAATATATATGCTTAAGCTTTGGCAACCTCATGTCTATAGCCTATATCCATATCAGGTTGCATTTGAATTCTAATATTTGACAAGTGGCCCATTTTTTTTATGGGTTTCTAAATAGATATCCTTGAGCTTGGTAAACTCATGCTTATAGCTTGCTATGCTGGATCTGTTTCTTCAACTTGTCCTGACGATGAACCACACTGGTTGGTTCGAAACGCGTCGACAAAGGTCTTTATCATGTAATTTACGCTGAAGCTCTTTTTTTTAAACATGACTGATCACAGAAGCCTCAATTCTACAGCTTATATCCATCTCAAGCAAAAGGCTTAGATGGTTCTGTGCTGCTGTCCATATCCAATGCATTATGCACTTAGAAGTTAATACACGTATTTTTTTATCGGCAATTGAATTTCAAACATGGTTTAAAAAAGTTCTTGATAAGTGAAGTGAAGCCACGTAGGAAGTCACTGGCGCTCTGCTGCACTACGGTAACATAAAAATATGGAATGTAACAGTTAAGCAGGTACAAAGCAACCCAATAAATGGATTAAACAAGCAGCAAGAATATCATCTCAAGGGAACAATGAAATCTGAGAGAACTACATGGGACAGGAAAAGAAGAGAACGTAATCAGTAGGATGCAACACGTGCTATATGCAGTCTGCTGTCACAGAGGATATAGGCCAGATAAGGGATATGAACAGAACTTGTCACTTTTGCTGCCAACACTGTGGCGAAGGACGATTGCACTCCTGTATTATACTCTGCCCAGTTTTCTTCTATCAAGCAAAATATATGTGGCGTTTTTTTATAATTTTTCCAAGTTCAAATCGTCCTAATTCCAACTGTTTCTGTATGATGATTTTGTTGCTTTCAACTGTATTTTATCTCAAAAATTGTGTTTTCTTTGCTGAAAATAGTATGCATAGTTAGGCAACGTTTAATCTCTGAAATTTGTAAATTCATCGAAAAAAATTATAGATCAATGGTAGCTTACCTATCATCTTAATGGTCCTACTTGGACAGCCCTATCATACCCAAATGTCCTAGCACTTAACTTATATATGTCAATTTGTATGGAGATATCCAAGCTTTCAGTAAGGATCACACCATCCTCTGAGCACGTTGGAGAAATCCATCCATAACCTCAGCATCAAACCTAAATCCACATGCATAAGAGTATGCAAGGTTGAGGCAGAGCCCTGCTACGTGAATCAGATCATGAAAGTATTGTTTCATCGCTCATCAATCACACTCCATATCTTGGCTCGTCTAGTGAATCCCTCTTCCTCCTTGTTCTAATAGTACCGATAAATAGCTTCCTTGGCTTATCCATGGCCTCATACAAGTATCCCATTGCAGGCTTCTCACTATCAACCAAGTGAAGAACCTTTATAAAAAGTTCACCAATAGCACACAACTCCTACACATCCATCCAAAAACTCTGATTGTGTCTCACAAGTTTGGTTATGGCTTTCCCATCCAATTTAGTGATATAAACATTCCACTCATCTGAAAGAAACAGTCTTTACAATTCCAACATAGAAATATGATGAGCCTGAAGAGAAATAAAACTAGTGGAAAAATAGATGATGGTGAAATGGACCAACTTCTTATTTCCTATGAACCATCTCATGAGCATAAGAACATATGTATGATTATGTATATGTGTGTATGTGTGGGGTAACACTCCTAGCCAACTCAACAGTTTCCCTAATCCAAGGAATTTTGCCCATGTCTTTTAGCATCAAACCAATTCAATGACTGCCATAGTGAGTCCAATATAAGGTTCACTATCTATCCATGAGCAACTTGTCAATAACAATACAATTCGTAGCATTGTTCATAATGACTTGGACAACATATCACAAACCTATCTACTCAATGAAGCTATCCAACAAGTCATATGGTAATTGTGCATCTTTAACATATGCAGATGGATCAATAGATTTGATAAACTTTGTCCCTGTTACCCACCAAAATGTGGGTAACCCCATAGGAGAAAAGTTTTCTCCTTCTTTGGACAGCTAGCCAACTAGCAACCCTACATTGCTCAGTACATGACATTGTGCTAGGATCCTCCACCATTTTCAACGATCAAACACTTCTCAACCATCTAGCATTCCTTTTGAAGAAAGGTGGGTCATCCTTTGATAGGTACTTTAACCATCTTGCAATCATGTGCTTTGACTTAATTTTTCAAGCATTATAATATGAATAAAGTGGTGATCTGGATGATTGACCAATATTGACTATAAACTTGTTCTCTCACTTCACTATGGGGATTACTTTTTAGCCCTAGTCCAGTGGAACCTCCTCTAAGGCCTTAGGGCTATAGGAAGGGCACTACTTGGCAAACTTTGATTGAAGTAGCATGCCAATGATATTCCATACCACTTTCCATCATTCCTTAAATCTCATCTCCATTCTTCGGGCTTGTGATCATTGGTTCATTAGGATTGGCACTCTTTTATCCTCATCCTTGAGTATAGGCCGAAATTTTTTCCCTATAGGTTGATGTAGCTAAAAGAATGTTAAAAGCAACAAATGGCCATAATTAAAAAAAAAATAAAGTTAAAATGAAAAAGATGCCCAAGGCAATAATTAGTGCATGGGAAAAAAGCTAGCATGAGCTCTACCCCCCTCATTAACTGTCACCCAATTCCTTGAGCACTTGATGCTCTGTCACTTAATAAAGGAACTCTTGCATGTCCCAACCTTGATGAGCGATAAGTTGTCTCACCATTGGAGGGTAAATAAATGCTAAACCATTAAAAGAAAGATTGGGCTCCTAAGTTATACTCACAGTCAAAGCATTATCAAAAAGAAGTAAAAGGCGCAACAAAGGGATGAAAAAAGAAGGTTGAGGAAAGGGGCAACTCATGCCTCCACAATTGCTTTCTCCTTACATCTATACTGTTGGACCCCCATCAGTTATTTCCATGATCGTCACCTTGCCCTAAAGTCCTTCCCCTCCATTGCCACCATTATCACAAGCACCTATTGATTGAATAGTTGACCTAGGACCTGTCACTTCCCCTTAGGGGTAGGAAACACCTAATACGGTTGACCATCTAGCCATCCCTAACACAAGTAGGGAACAATTTTACAGGAATTGGTCTAGTTAGATATTTGAAGGTGATCTCAGGTTGAAGTGTAATTATGTCCCTAACATTAAGTATGGTCCACTATGATGCATCTTTAATCATTGTAATTTGTCCCTAATGATTGGTGATTTTCACTTGATCTTGAGATATTTTTTCCAGGTGTTTCTTCACACAATAGTAGAGGCACTTGAGGGCACCTTACATCACTCCACTGCCTAGGTCATTTTGCATCGTTCAAAGAGCAATGATGACCTTGTAGATACAACGTTGTCACTCTAGAGCAAAGCGTTGGGCACTTTAATGATTCTAGAAGACGATTGACACCTCAAAGCACCCCCCAATGTTGAAACATTGGGCTCCTCTTGCTTGTTGTTGGATTTACTTGATGTTGTACCCAATAGACCCTGGATGCTCCCGGGCTAGCCTTGACATTGTTTGATGGTGTTGCTTGTTCCAAAGTCCAGATCATGATGTTCATCCCCAGGATGACAAAGGAGGACTTGTACTTAGTCATCCAACCCCAACGTTGGAAAAAGAAGATGCCATGTCACCCATCTACAACTTGAGAGGATAATGTAAGGCACCTGGAGCATAGTTTTGGGACATGGGGGCACTTTTGGAGGCTTCTCCTTAGGATTTATAGTTGATTATGGTGGTCGAGCATCTCCATAGTCAATTCCACACTTTATTGTGTCATTTATTGCTAAAAAAGGAGATGACGTCATCCTTGTAGAGGAAATTGACCCACGTGTATGGGAATTTATGGCATTATTTTATTGTTTTGAGCTATGAGGTTGGCTTTTAACCTCTTGTCTTATCAAACAATCAAAAATAAGTTTGTCTTAGGGCTTGTAAGTTTAATTATCTTGTAAAAGAGAAGAGATAGACCTCATATAAATAGAGGATCCCTCCACTTCATTTTAGCATCATCACACAATGTGTGAATTCAACCTCCTTAGAGAGAGTGCGAATTGCCATTGTCTAACTCGCTACTTCGTACAATGTGATTTTTATGGAGAATCTTTATATTGGAGATTGATTTTTGCATTGGAGACGCCTTTTTGGGATTGAAAGAAGAGTTTCTTCATGGAATTTGTAATTCTATTGCTGATTTTTCTATATTTTTCATGTGAATGAATTTATGCTAGGGTTTCTAAAATGTTTCATGTCTAAATGCATATTGTTTATTGGAAATCTTGGTGAAATCTTGCATGTCAAAGTTATTCTTCCTCGAAACTTATAAAAGAACTCCTAGGGTGCATCTTCTATACTTAATTTCTCCCCTCACAAAAAAAGTAGCTAGGGTTCTACAAAAGAAAACTATTTTCCGCACCCACCCCCTCTTATTCCAATCAAATTTTCATCTTCCTTTAACATTTTCCCTAAAACTCCATTAGCCCTTGTAGGATTAGGCGTTGGCCAAGGTTGTTTCGATCAAAATCCATCAAAACTTGAATATTTTCCTTTTCTTTACCTCTCCTAGGCTTTGTAAGGCAAGTTGCTAAGGTTTCCTTGGGCCAAATTGTCATAAAGTTGAGTTTCAATGGATCGTTGTGGATGAAAGTCCAAGGT
The DNA here is from genome assembly GCA_000404065.3 of Pinus taeda. Taxonomy (NCBI): domain Eukaryota; kingdom Viridiplantae; phylum Streptophyta; class Pinopsida; order Pinales; family Pinaceae; genus Pinus; species Pinus taeda. The sequence goes on along the minus strand of APFE030693434.1, from coordinate 24,504 downwards.
TTAGCCTCATGAACACTCCAATCACAAAATCCCGCATTGACAATGGTTAAACTTCCCTATTTAGGGTTGTTGTCATATTTTCTTAGCTCCTTTATGCCATTGAAACACTAATCCCTAGCCAAGCTTCAACTTGAATCCCATCTAAGGGTTCCTCTAGACCTTTGTTGACTTAATTTATTGAGGGAATCCTTTCTTTGACTTCTACATGTCTAGGTATTCATTATCATTTCCTATCAATTAACCCTAACTTGTAGTAGTCCTTAGTTAGTTTAGGGTTAGAATACTTGCTCCTTCATAAAGAAAATTCGAGTCTATTTTGGCTTTAAAATATCATTCCCTAGGCCATTTATATCACCTTGAGCCTCCTAACCAGAATGCCCTTATAGGTGAATACAAGGAAGCCTCCCTTCTGGTGAAATTCCATTAAACAACAAGAGGAAGGTTGTTGAGGTGACAAGGGCAACCCTTCCTCATTGTTTCCATAGGGTCTGGACCTTGCCTAGTGAGTCCCCTCACAAAGCCTACTAGATTTTGTGACAACAATCCCCTTACAACAATTAACCAAGAAATTGAAAATGGACCTGCCATTCCCATATGTCTAAACTTCTGACATAATAATGCATCTTGTGATCTCCCATGTTTCCAAAAGCTAACCTAATCTCTTTGTGCAATCAACATTTTCCCCTTAAAGGAGAGACCCTCTCAAGTTATTATACGAAGGGTCCTTGTACCCCAAACCAACAATAGTAGTGGCTTCAAAGATAGAATGATAGAATGGGTTGTTCTTGGTAATGTTGAATGGTATGTTACTCCATAAAAAACATTTTGCCACAATCATGTCAGACTCCTCCTTCTCTTTTGTTTTCACTTTCAACCAAATAGAAGTTGGCCCCTAAGCATTGACCTCAACACAAAGAAAGGTGAGGACACTCAGAGGTTGGGTATTGTGGAACATCATATGGTAGACCACACTCCCACATTGGGTATAACGATTTCACGGTTTTCAAAGGTGTAAAAGCATTGATTAAATCTATAAACTTGTTGTTGAGTCTCCAAAATGTCATCCATTTTCACCTTTATTTCCATCATTTTACCCTCATTCCGTAACTCTGTAACTCCATAACCCTACATTAGTAACCATTTTCATACTCATATGGGTTTATTATTATTATTTTCCAAATCATTTATTTTAAGTATTATAAGTGAATTTGTGATTAAATATTAGGAAATTAACATGTTTTCATATATATCTAAAAGTGTTATGAGTTTTGTGATATTGTAGGCCTACTTGGAGATTCTAGAAGGGTCCTACTTGGCCATCCAACCACAAATTCGAATTTCAAATTCCAACTCGTGAGGATTTGTGGAATAATTGTAGAAGATGTGGATCATTAACTATGTGCATCCAAAGGAGAAGAATCATGGATGAGAGGATTATGAAAGGATCTCTATCTTACATTTTTAGGAGATTGGTTGTAACCACGAGATAAATGTGGATTTAAGAGAGATCTAAGGATCTATATTTAATGAATAGTTATCCTTAATTTTTGTATAAATAGGAGTGCACCCTTCATACAAAGGGTTGTTAACTAGCTAGTGGTTAGTTTCTAGTTGGAGGTTCCAAGTTTCATCCAAGATGTGATTTGTAAAGTGAGCATAGAGAATTATTGTAATATCTTGTAACTCAATTAATGAAATACATATTGCCACTTTGATCTCCAAGATGTGATAGTTTGTTCAGTGTGCTTGTTGGGGAATGGAGTGCCATCATCAACCACACTTTGCACACCTTTATACATATTGGTAACATATTGTAGTTATTTTATTTCATTTATTTTTATCAAATGTGTTTTCATTTTATGCAAGTGTGCTTTTCCTTTCAGCGAGTGTGATTTTATTTCAGCAGGTGTGAGTGTGATTTCATTTATGCAAGTGTGGTGTGATTTCAATTCTGCAAGTGTGATTTCATTTATGCAAGTGTGGTGTGATTTCAATTCCGCAAGTGTGATTTCAATTTATGCGAGTGTGGTGTGATTTCAATTCTACAAGTGTGATTTCAATTTCAAGCAAGTGTGATTTCCTTTATGCAAGAGTGATTTCAATTTCTTTATGTTTGTTTGGTTTGGATTAGATTGATTTAACTTGTTTGGTAATTAGTTTTAACTGAATTAGATTAATCTATTATGATAAATAACTACCTAGTACATATAGTACAAGTATACCTCATTAGTTCTACAAACCTCAGGTTGACAATTAATGACAAGGATTTAACTCACAATTAAATCACCCAACATTTTGGCGTCGTTATCGGGGAGGTATACATAGGTGTTTATTTTAAAGTTTAGACAACTCATTATAGTTGCATTCATTTTTAGATGCATGGTTAAAATCATATTAATATCATTTTTCATTTTAAATTTCAATAATTTTTCAAAAGTTTGTATTAATACGTGTGCACGACAGGAATTATCAACCAGTTGGAGTAATTCACAAACAATTAAGAGTTTGAATAATGTTCTTCCAAGAACTTTCTAAAATCTTAGCAATAGCTGGGATATCTGCCTCTCAGGGAGAGTTTATTTTAACTGTATACAAAAACTTGTCTATCTCTCCACCTCCACAAGAGGATCTTCAAGTTTATTTTTATTCCTCTTGTCAATCGGTTGAAGAGACTCAAGAATCATGCAATACTTTTGATGGGGAGAAACCACTAGAATCTAAGATTGAGGAATGTATAATAAAGGAGGATATTCAATGTGATTTAAACCAAGAAAGGAATTAGGAATGTCATGGCCTTATTGAAAGATGGTTCCTATCAAGGATCAAGTCACATCACTCTTTCATTCTTCCTTACTTTTTTATTGTATTATCAAAACAACTGGTTTTTCATGCTTTGTTGTGTTTTAATGCATATATTTCAAAACTACGAATGAATATATTTTTACTTCTGTTACGCACACGGTTAGACTAGAAATATGCATACACTTGAAACAAATTTTCTATTGCTAGTAGAGTAGAATAGGATAAAATTAATGAATAGAAACCAAGTTTGATGATGTGTTTAAAAAAAAAAGTTATATTTCATTGTATTTGCAATTTTATTTATTGGTGGTGCAGTAAGAGCCAACTAACTCACTAATCATTTGCAGGAAGATGTAGAGAGAGAAGAAATATTTGAGAAGAATGAGACAAATAGAGTTTTGAGAGCCACAATTTGAAGTTAGAGATCAAATCCTTTCATTTTGTATTTTAAATTTCACATTCCAAATGAATAAAGAGTTTCAGGAAAATCGGAAAAGAAAATTGAACAAAGTTAGTTTTAAAATTTTGCAATAAAAATTGGATAAAAGATCTAAACTCATAATCAAAAGTATAATTACAGGCTTTTACAAAGCTCAAACAATAAAATTGATAACTCCAATGGATCCAACACTGTCGAAAACCCCTATTTTGACTCTTTTTAGACCTCATTTGGCAAAAAATTGAGTAAAATATCATTGTTTCAAGTTTTTGCCCAATTCTGCTATTAATAATCCTACAATTCGAACTAAACCCGGCCTGTGCACCCTGAACGCGGAAACTGCACACAAACCCGGCCTATATTCCTGATCCATGGTTGAATTTGTAGGACAGTTAAAATTTCCATTAAGCCCCAATTTTTCTGCCGGTGTGGTCATATGGGAGCCATGCGACCTGGGGCTAGCCCAATTCTCCGTTGCGCCCCTTTTGTTTTAGCGCTAGTCATATTGTGGTTTTCATGGGATTGTGGGCCGTGCTAAGGCCCAGCCCTTAGGCCTTGCCCGTGGTTATATGGCACTGGAGTGGCCAGGGACTAGGCCTTAGCCCAACCCCTTTCACCAAAAGCGCGCCAATTAAAACTTAAATAGAAATTCAGAACGATATAATAACAAGTAATATGGTAGCCAAGTTGGTTAAGTGCCTTGGTCTACATGAGGTTTCAGGTTCGATTCTTGAGGAGGGCAGTTTTGGCTCTTAACAAATTTTGTACACCACGAGGAGGCCAAGTGGCAGCCAATAGTTGGTCCATATGGCACTCGCTCATTGGCCCTCCACAATAAAATTGTTAACCACTAAAAATTAGCCATATGTCAACCAATTAAATAGTGACAAGTGTCAATCACTCATTGGCCAATGAAGGTCCAATCGACATGCCAAGTCATGACCCTGTCAGCGTACAGATTGCTAACTGGGCATTCCTGCAACCCAAAATTCATTCTTTTAGTTATTTCCTAAAACGAATAGAATGCGATTTTGGGAGCATCTGAAGTCAAATTTCAGTGAAACGAATTGCATTGGATTCAAGGCGACGAGATCTACGCTTTGGCATTGGTTTCAAGCTGATCCAAGAAACTTGAATTTTAAGGATTTTCTTGACCCACGGGATCATGGACACGGGTGGAGCGCAACAAAAAAAGAACAAACACAATTACGAACTTAGACTTTCATAAAAACCTGCAAATAATAAAAATCCAACTACGATAATTGACAAACCACCATCTGAGTCTAATTGCAAGTTGTAAAAGCGGCAAGAGAATGCAACGATGCATGTTTTTGGTAGCTACAAAATCGACACAATTCAATAGCTTATGCAACTTTGGTTTATGGTTTATTGATAAAGAATTAAGTGTATGGAAAAGAGGTCTCAAGCTCAAAATTGGTTAGAAGCACAATGAAGAATGTACTTCTTTCTAAGCAAGTAAAAGTGCATTTAATTTTTCTTAAATTTGTTTTATTAGTACTATTTTTGAGTCTTTTAAGTATATTCAGATGAAGAGAGTCTAATCATCTCTCTCTCTCAACAGTGTTACATTTTATTTCAGAAATTGTTAAGTTTTTGCAGGTTCCGGGACAATGAAAGAAGATCACTGTATGCACGAATGTCTTTTAAAGACCAAGTTTATTTCTAAAGAGCGTGATCATTCCATGTAAAATCAAATCCATTATACCATTGCTACTAAACAAATACCAAATTTACCCTTGCTATTCATTCTAAGCCTGCAGTCGATCCATAACTGTCCATCTCCCTACTATCAAAAACTCATTTCCCTTTACAATCTTCATATTTTCCTACCTCATTTTCACTCACCCTTAACCCAAAAATAAAGACATTCAGCTCCCTTACAAAGCTTAGTCACCCCATTTTCCTTTTTCCCCTCTGTCAAATAAACCTTGTTTCAATGCAAATTTTCCATCTAGAGTCCTTCATTATTATTTCATACTCGTGTTAGATGATGGGGGATTCATTAAGGCCTCCCTTCTAACAAGTTTTGACCCATCGACTCCGACAGATCATCTGGGATCAAGATTAGAGATCTTTCAAGTAGCTTGAGGCCTGCATGCCTTAATGGCAAGTTCTCTCGCCAATAAACAGTGAGAATACATCAATGTCACCTGTTCGTCGGATCTTCTAGGTGACTCGACTATGACACATCTATTCATACCTAGTAAGATGTACTTAGGCATCTTCACTCTCATTGACATCAATGGTGAGTAGTCTCGTGTTGGTTAATGGAATTCATTAATGGCCAGTAATCCAACAATTTCTTTTCTGTGTTCGACATCAACACATTTATTCACATAGATAAGAATTATGCCAATGAGTAGAATGAATGAAGACTACATGATTTCAGCAGTTTGCAGCAGGACCCAATTCAGCAGCCATAGCAATAAAGATTCCAATCTCATCCTCAATTCATACAACCAAGAGAAAGAAGAAACATATCAAATTCTTTTACTTCACATTCCATGATCTAGCAGCAACAGCCACACTCCTCTATATACATAGCTTGTCCACTTTTCAGGTAGGTGAAGGTATGTAATTTTCTAATTTTTAATCATGTAATTCCTTAAATGCTAAAATTGTGATTTTGGAAAATCCCTCACCACATTCATGTTCCCTTTCTCATTTGCCAAAAACTGAAAACACCTTTAGTTGGGGGGCAGAGATATTCACATTTCATGCCACATGTCACATGTAATTTCATCCTAACCAACATATTTTTCCCAATCAACTATTATTGCATTTTGATTCCAAAAGTTTATATGTTTTGTAATGATCAATTGATGAGCACATCAAATGGCTGACAGTCACTATGAGACTTAAAAAGGAATTCTCAATGTTTTCAAGCATTTTGATGCAACAAAAATAAGAAAAACATTGTTATACAAGAATCAATACTCATAAAATTTTGGTTGTCACACAAGAACCAACTATAAAAAATATATGTTGCAATCAAATGTATTTCACAGTACACTTTGTAAAAAGAATAAAATTGTCAAATGATATGATTATCCGAAGTTAAAAGAGAATCAATACAAAGCCAAAGCTCATATAGAAGCAAAACATTTCAAGAAGATTAACTTATGATTAAGGGAATCAATGCAGTAGTTGCATGAGGACATGCAACATCTTCAATTGGGGGGTATGTTGAGTCTCCAAAATGTCATCCATTTTCACCTTCATTTCCATCATTTTACCCTCATTCTGTAACTTTGTAACTCCATAACCCTACATTAGTAACCATTTTCATAATCATATATGTTTCTTATTATCATTTTCCAAGTCATTGATTTTAAGTATTATAAGTGAATTTGTGATTAAATATTAGGAAATTAACATGTTTTCATATATATATATATATATATTATATATATATAACAATGTTATGAGTTTTGTGATATTGTAGGCCTACTTGGAGATTTTAGAAGGGTCATAATTGATCATCCAACCACAAACTCGAATTTCAAATTCCAACTCATGAGGATTTGTGGAATAATTGTAGAAGATGTGGATCATTAATTATGCACATCCAAAGGAGAAGAATCATGGATGAAAAGATTTTGAGAGGATTTGTATCTTACATTTTTAGAAGATTGGTTGTAACCACAAGAGATAAATGTGGATTTAGGAGATACCTAAGGATCTATATTTATTGAATAGTTATCCTTAATTTTTGTATAAATAGGAGTGCACCCTTTATACAAAGAGTTGTTAACTAGCTAGTGGTTAGTTGTCATTGTTAGTTGCTAGTTGGAGGTTCCAAGTTCCATCCAAGATGTGATTTGTAAAGTGAGGATAGAGAATTCTTCTAATATCTTGTAACTCATTTTATGAAATACACACTGCCACTTTGATCTCCAAGATGTGATAGTTTGCTTAGTGTGTTTGTTGAAGAATAGAAGGCCCCCATCAATCACATTTTGCACACCTTTGTACATATTGGTAACATAGTGTAGTTATTTTATTTCATTTATTTTCAGCAAGTGTGCTTTTCCTTTCAGCAAATGTGATTTCATTTCAGCAGGTGTGAGTGTGATTTCAATTCAGCAAGTGTGGTGTGATTTCAATTCTGCAAGTGTGATTTCAATTTATGCAAGTGTGGTGTGATTTCAATTTTGCAAGTGTGATTTCAATTTCAAGCAAGTGTGATTTCCTTTATGCAAGTGCAGTTTCAATTTCTTTATGTTTGGTTTGATTTGGATTAAATTGATTTAACTTGTTTGGTAATTAGTTTTAACTGCATTAGATTAATCTGTTCTAATAAATCACTACCTAATACATATAGTATATGTATACTTCATCAGTGCTACGAACCCTGGGTTGACAATTAATGATAGAGATTTAACTCGCAATTAAATCACTCAACGCTTATTAAAAAAACAAATGGGGTCCCGGCTGCGGGTGATCATTAAACGAGAAGGTACAGAGGCGGGCTTCCCACTAGGCAAGTGGCAGCCCAGTCCCGCCATCTGTCCAATGCATTTAAGGGCCAACCACCCCCGTCAAGTTAGCATGAGGGCGAGCAGTAAATTCAGCATTAAGCCAGCCGCCCATAGCAGCTACCCTCGCTCTAATTCACTTCCTTCGGCATTCGGGTTGCAGGTGATTTGCGTTGGTTCGCACATGGATTGGGTAGTAGCCGCGCAGTATAATTACTGCGAGCTGGTGCTGGTAATTCACTTTCTCCATTACGTTTTGTCTGTTGTTTGGCTCTGGGGATTTCGCTGGTGTGGTTTGCCGTTGGTTCTTGGGTTCTGGAGGAGATCTCAGAGGTTCAGACCTCGGCCCTCGTCTCTGAAGGCCTTGGTCTCGTCCTCTGAGTGTCCTGTCCATATTGTATGTCAATTTCATGCTCCTGAGCTTTGGTTTGGTCGGTCCTGGGTGTTTATGCTTGTGGCGCCCCTGTGTGTTTTCGCTGTTGAATATCTCCTGCCCTCTGTGCCTCCGCAAGTCTCCACGCCTTTGGGCCTCATTTCTTGGTTCCCTGCGCCGTCTCTGTGTAGCCACAGCTCTCTGTGCCATTTCCGCTCCAGTTTCACTGTCCTCTTCATTTCAGTATGCCACGAGAACGGCTTCGCCTCAGTAGCCGCAGAGGCGGGTCTCGGGGAGGCGCCAGAGGCAGAGCCAATCCTCAGCGCTCCTCTCACTCCACGGAATCCTCCTCAGATGGAATTGATTCATGGGGCGCAAGGCGAGGCCGAGGGAGAGGCAGGGGGCGTGTGCGTGCTGATGTCTGTGAGCATAGCTCGCATCCCTCAACTCGGTTTTGCTTCCCTTGTTCATTGGACAATGCAACATACTATGTCTCGGTGCGAATTGAGAAATGTGACAATGCAGTTCCACCAAAAGTCTCTAAGGAACAAAGGCCTCCTTCTCCAATCCTGTGTCAAAGAGCTCAGCCTGCGGAAACCTCGGGTGCGGTGGCGGTGGCGGGTCCGAGTGAACCGGCAAAAGATGATGCGCCTTACACGAATTCAAGCGCGTTGGATCAATATGGTTGCAGGATTGTGGAAGAGCAGCCCTCCACTTCTGTGGATGCTTACGCCGATCTCCAGGGCGCTTTGGTGGTGGTTCTGGCGTCTCCATGGAGTTTGTCTGGTATTTCTTGTTCTCTGCCTTCTCAGTGGGGTTTTTTCTGTAAAGCTGAAGCCATGCTCAGCTCTTTTCAAGTCGCACGCGGTTTTCAAACGCGCCTATGTATGCTGTTATAATGTTATCTGTTACACTATTGGGATAAAGTCGGGGTCTGTTAGTAATGTATGGGTCATTGGGTCTGTCTCTCAACTGGTTATGGTTTTTTTGGTAGTCTGTTGGTTCTCCAGTTCTGGTCTGGGACAAATGTCGGTCTTCTGGTTATCAAGGTCAGGTGTCTAGCTGTGCTAAATCCATCTCAGCATGGTGAATTTTGAAGCAAGCCTCGTTGTAATCATTTTGTTACCTTTTGTATAATAATAGAAGTAGCCTAATTTACAAAAAAAAAAAAACAAATGGGGAAATTTCAAATCCAAATCCATAAAAAACTTCAAGAATGCTACAATTAAAATATCATAGATATATAATCCCCAATTAAAAAAGAGCAAGAAGAAATATCTAATAGACATTGCAAACCCTATACTAAATCTTGAAAAAACAACATAAAATGATGGCATAATTTTTCTTACATACCTAGGAATATGGATATGATAGATTGGAGTAAATGCTCAGTCCACAAATGCTTAGTTGATGGTAATGAAAACTATAGATTCCCTTTTGTTTGGTTGATGGAAAATGGTCACAATATCCTAAAAGTTCAGTCTCCTTTAGCAACTTTTACAAAATAAAATTTTAAAACCAAAAATCAAGACTTAAAGCAAGCCGATAATTTTGATGGTTTGAAAATCACTATAAATTCAAAGTATGACGATAAATTCAAATGAAATTATCACAATTTCTAGCAACATTATGATTGAGTTGGGTTTTGGCTACAATATTGTGATAATTCCAATATTATCACAATAAATGTAACACATGCTCAAATCGTATTAAACTCACTTGAATGAATTGGAATGTAACTGTAAAGTGATTACAAAACAATTCAATAAATGGTTTATCCAAGAAGCAAAGGATATTTTCTAAACATGTTGTCACAAAGGTCATAGATTAGAACAAGGATCACAATGCAAGGGCATCAAATTTGCCCCTCCCATTGACTCTAAACGCATCGAAGTTGTGTAGTAAGGACGACCAAGCCACCAATGAATCCTAAGTCATCCAATCATCAACTAATGTAATCATTGTTATTCACCCAAGCATTGCTCGAAACATCGGGTATGTAATGCAATTCTTTCCTGACCCTTGGATTCTCCCTTCGTCTTCCAATAGCATGAGATGCATGAATATGTGATGGGTACCATGCTCAGAGCCACGTGACTTTGGCAACAGTTTAAAAGCCTTTAATTTTTTTTCGGTGATGACGCTTGAGAAGGCACGCTTGTAATTATTTCAAACCCTAGGAGTTTAAGTTTATTAAAGAAGTTATTAAAAGATAGTTTTAGTTAAAGTTAACGAGAGATTAGAGATTTTATTACGTTGATAGGTGTGTCTATTTTAGAATAGGGTTTCCACAATTTTAATTTAATTGTCAATAATTATTAGGTGGATGGTAGGGATTTAACTTTGAAAATATACTCTAGAATATTTTTAGTAGTAGTCACAGATCAAAAGTTGAGATTTATCTCAAAAGTAATTATGGTTTTTTTGCCTTTTTAATTAGATTGATCAATTAAAGAAAAGCTATACGAACAAGTTACAAATGAAATATAATTTTTTGGGCATGTGGCATCGATAAGTCATGGTATTGTAATGAAACCTATTTATAGATTAAGAATCTTCATAGTTAAGTGGAGTGAATCTTTCGGGTTAAGAATATTGTTACATTGCTTGATTTTAGACTTTTGTGATCCAAACTGATTTTGATAAATTCTTTCGGATTAATCACATCATGGATTATGGTTTTTTTGCCCTTTTAATTAAATTGATTAATTAAAGAAAAGCTATATGAACAAGTTTCAAATGAAATGTACTTTTTTGGGCATGTGGCATCGATAAGTGGAGTGAGTTAAGTGGAGTGAATCTTTCCGGTTAAGCATATTGTTATAATTTAGTTAATTTTTATACACCTTTTAATTTTGGCAATGTGATATGTAGTATGAAGTAAGTGTTTTGATGCTTATCGGTATTTACCAACCATTTAATTTATATCAGTGTTTATCGATATTTACCAGCGATTTAATTTCTATTGATATTTACCAACCATTTAATTTAATTTAATTTATATCAATATTTATTGATATTTACCAGCGATTTAATTTCTATCCATATTTACCAACCATTTAATTTATATGGTTGCGCTAGTGTATACAAATAAAGTTTTTATCAATATTTACTAGCCATTTAATTTATATCGATAATTACCAACCATTTAATTTATATAGTTGTGTTAGTGTATACAAATAAAGTTTTTGGAGATCAAGATAGACAACTCCAACCATTTAATTTATATGGTTGCGCTAGTGTATACAAATAAAGTTTTTGGAAATCAAGATAGACAACTCTCTCAAGAAAAAAAATGAAATAAACCATAGGAAAAGAGAAAGATATAAAAAGAAGAGAAGAGAGCCGTTCCAGTGAGCACTGCGGCAGAATTGCGGAACCAACTAAAAACGCGTCTCTCATACAAAGGATAATTTCTCTTATAATAAAAATAAATAAATTATAGTATAATGAAGTTGGGTAGAATTCCCGAGGGAAGAAGGAGAGGTTGGTTTAGTAGCGCTGATTAGAATCAATCCTTGGAGCGAGAAAGGGTAGTTCCAGTGTTTTTATTGGCTAGTGCGACAAAGAGAATAGTTGAAGCGCAGGCTCTTAGAGAAACAACTGAGAAGAGGAAGAACCCACAGTCAACGTGGAAATAGAAGGTAAATAACTCCTAGCTTTATATGGAAGTCCATTACAATTTTCAGTGGAATGTAAAGCCAGCCAAAACTTAGATTGGTTGGTGACAAGTACGAAAGGGCTTGGCCCTCTGGTTATTGATTGTGTTGTGGTTTTTAAGTTGTAATTCCTTTAGTGGCAAAATCCCTTTGAGCATTGTAATTTCAATTACCAAGATAAATTAATGGATAAAAAACATTGTTGTGGTTTATTTCCTTTTGCCTGTATGTGTGTACGCTGGTCTATGTCTTTGAGCTTCTAGTGTGAGCTCGGCTAGGGTGATTGATATTGTAATAGGAAGAGATGTAATTTAGTTCACACCCCTGCATCAATTGGTCTCAAAGAAAGAAGACCTTTGCTCTAAACTACAACTCCAGCAAAAGAAAAGAAGCACTATGAGGTAAAATAGCTTCAGTGCAGAGCTGGGCTAGAGTGATTGAGATTGTAACAAGCAGGGGTGTGTTCTATTTACGCCACTGCAGCATTGGGTACCAAAGAAAGAAGACTTTTACTCTAAAGAACAACTACAACAAGAGAAAGGAAGCACCAGGTAGATGCTACAAGGGGGAAAACAGCTTCAGTGCCTCGTTGGGTATTGTTGTAGGGAGAAGAAAGAGAATAGCTCCAACCAGCAATTGGGTAGGATGTTGGTAAGGAGTTGAAGGTGCACACAGTAAAGGATGAAATTTACATCCTGTGGTTGTGGGCAGATATAGAAACTGTTTGTGGTTGGTAAATGGCCTGTGAGCCTTGATTTCTCTAGAATCCATTGGGGTTTTGAAGATTGAGTGGCAGATTTAAAATCTAGGTTGAACACAGCTCAAATAAACATCATTATTGGGTAAAGGCATCCAAGAAAAGTCCAAGGACCACAATTCCAACAAAATATCAATTGAGAAGAACTGTATAAGGGGATTTGAGTGAAGAAAGCCAGTGAAGAGGAAGCTGCTAGTAGGACCTTTTCTCAGGAAATGAATATGGGACCTGGACCTCATAGAGAAGGAGGTAAGGATGTTGTATATATAGCTAAAGGCCATGGGGGAGGTCTTAAGAGTTAGACTAGCAAAGAGAGAGCCCAAGGGAAAGGCCATAACAAATCAATTCGAAGTTGAAAAGGCCTTACAAGAGGAGGTGCAATGGTTTTTCAGACAAATTACACCCTTGGAGAAGGCCCAAAAGGAAGAGGAAACAAGGAGAAAGTGCGAAAAATAAAGGCACAACAGCAAAAGGACAAAATTGTGAAGGTGCTGCCAGTTGACAAGAAGCAAGTTGAGGGAGTCTGCCATGTAGAGAAAACATATTTTTACGTTGAATTAGAGAAGAGAACAGGTGAAGACCTCCCAGCAACTAAGAAGGGTGCAAAGACGATGGTACTAGTGTTGAAACCATAATTTGTGCACCTGAAGAGAACTATTCATTGGAGGAAGTTTCTTGGGGAACCCAAATTTTATTTGATTGTTTGTTTATGGATGGATGTGCAGGCACAAAAGCAAGAAGCAAGCTTGGGTTGAAAGTGAGGAATGTGTATGCTGAGATAAAAAGGTAAGGAAAAAAAGGAAAAAAACAAGTGGAATAGGGTGAAACTGTGAAATTAGCGGCAATGAAAGCAATAGCAGTACATGAGGACACAACTGAAGGTGACTTAGATATTGAGGTGGTAGCAATAACAGGTGCTGAAGAAGACAACAATGATGAGAGTGCCAAATTTGAAGTCGATCCTAAAGTGCTTCCAAGTGCAGAAGAGGTGGCAGAGTGAAGCCTTCTATGCAGAGGAGGTGAAGGAAAATTACCAAGCAATGTGGAAGAAAGACAACATTGATGAGGGTGCCAAATTTGAAGTCAATCCTAAAGTTGAAGGCTTCCAAGTGCAGAAAGGGCGGGAGAGTGGAGAAGCCTTCTGTGCAGAGGAGTTGAAGGAAAATCTCCAAGCAATGGAGTCGAGAGAAAATGATGAGCAATAGGTCTTTAAATGCTTACCAAAGTTGGAAAAGGCTGATGATTGGGAAGTTATTATTTGTGCATTTGAGGATGAAGAGTCCCTGGAGGACATGCCCATGAGGGCAGTGGATTTAATTAACACATTTCATGTTTATGAATGTGCAGTTACTAAAGAAGGAAGAAGCAGCGCTATTGTTGCTACAAGTGAAGAAGACAGCTATTGCTATAGCGTTTGGAAAAAATCTTTGAAGGACAAAACAGCAATAAAAGTGTTGTAAGAGAGGAAGAGGTTACAATCCCCGGGGAAGTTGCACAAGATGAACTGTTGATACAGACAGATAAAAGAATGAAAGAAACAAGACCAGAACGCTTAGCCAAGATATAAATGAAACTGAATTTGAACTGATTCTCCGCTCTGATCTTTATTCATGTGTATTACATTGTTTTTATATTATGCCTATCTATCGTTACATAACCGTAGAGATGTAACCGCTTAATTACAATTCAGTTAAAGAAAAACCTAACTAATTTGTTGTCAATACTAACAAACTCCACCTTGACAACAATTTCCTAATCTCTTGCCCATGCCCATTCATCATCTTTTCTGCAAGCCAAGGGAAGCTAAACACCACTGCAGCTTCTCTACGTACTGGCTTTTGAATATTCTGCACAATTCTCTCGTGTATGACCTTTTAGAGCTACTTTTCGCCATCGATCACATTTTCTCGAAAATGGTACCTTACATCAATGTGCTTGGTTCTGCTGGATGGCGGATTTGTGCCAAGTGAATTAGCACTTTGACTGTCACAAAAGTACATCCACTTTCTCCTGCTTTCTTCCAATTTCATCTAGCAGACCCTTTAACCAGATTGCTTCTTTACTGGCATCTGAGGGAGCTATATATTCGGCTTCAGTAGTGGACAATGCAACTGTTTCTTGAAGTTTTGACATCCAACTAATCGCTCCTCCTGCAAGAGTAAAGACATAACCTGTAGTAGATCTTCTTTTATCCAAATCACCTGCATAGTCAACATCTACATATCCGCAGACTGATCCTTCACTACCATTAAAGACGATGCAACAGTCACTTGTGCCTCTTAGATATCGAAGCACCCATTTCACTGCTTGCCAATGTTCTTTACCTGGATTTGCCATGAACCTGCTGACAACTCCAACATTTTTTCTGTCTCTGTGTATCTCCATGCCTAAGATATGTTTTGCTGCTCCAAGATCCTTCATATCAAACGTCCTAGAGAGTTGAGCCTTTAACCTGTTGATCTCTTCCATGCTTTTTCTTGCAATAAGCATATTGTCAACATACAAAGCTAAGATAATGAATATGCCATTGAAACTTTTAAAGTATACACAATGATCATACTCACTTCTTACAAAGTTCTGGCTCACCATGAAGGAATCAGACTTCTTGTACCATTGCCTGGGAGACTGCCTCGGACCATACAATGATTTCCTGAGCTTGCAAACTAATCTTCTGTTGCGACCTCGTACAAAACCGTCTAGTTGTTCCATATATATCTCTTCGTTCAAATCACCATGTAGAAAAGTTGTTTTAACATCTAACTGTTCTAACTCAAAATTAAGCAACGCAGTTAGTGCCAACACAGTACGAATAGAAACAAGTTTTACAACTGGAGAAAAAATCTCATGAAAGTCTATACCTTCAACCTAAGAATACCCTTTTGCTACCAGTCTCACTTTATACCTTTCGATACTTCCATCAACTTTCCGTTTCAGCTTGAAGACCCATTTGCATCCAACAACACTTCTCCCTTCAAGAAGCTCTACAAGATCCCAAGTATTGTTCTTGGCTAAGGAGTCAATTTCTTCTTCCATAGCCACTTTCCATTTTTCGCTATCTATATCATCTACTACTTCCTGATAACAAGAACGTTCCCCATCTTCAGTAATCAAAGCAAAAGATGAAGCAGAATCTTCATACCTTTTTGGAATTTTCCTTTCCCTTGTAGACCTTCTTAGAGCAACTGGTTGCTGAACTGGTTCAGAAACTTGCACTGGTTCAGAAGCTTCAACGGCTTCCTTTGTGCCTTCAACACCTTTTTCTCCAGAGGTTTCTCCGTCCTTTCGACTGTCACCGAAAAGTCTAGCCTCCAACTGAACTCGTTGATTTGGCGATACCTGTTCTTGTTCAATTCTTTCAACAGTTGATTTTAAAAGAGAGGATTCATCAAATGTTACATCTCTACTAATGACTATTTTCTGCAATGTAGGATCCCACAACCTATATCCTTTCACTGCATAGTCATACCCAACAAAGACATAACATTTCGACTTTGGATCTAATTTTGAACGCTGAATTTTCGGAATGAGAGAATAAGCATCACAGCCAAATATCCTCAGATGTGAATAGTCACAAGACTGACCCGTCCAAACTTCTTCAGGAATTTTACAATCAATTGCTACTGAAGGTGATCTGTTAACTAAATAACAAGCAGTAGATACTGCTTCTACCCACAACTCCTTTTGCAAGTTAGCATTGCTGATCAAGCTTCTGGCTCTTTCCATAAGAGTCTGATTCATACGCTCAGCAACACCATTTTGCTGAGGAGTATA
>APFE030693427.1:10246-63549 GCA_000404065.3 Pinus taeda | reverse complement strand
TTTGGTATTTGACGATATATGGATCCGAGTAATTTCAAGGGACTCCTAAACGAAAATGTTATCCCAATCCGAAAATAAAGTTTCCAAACTACAAGAAGGCTAATAAAAAATTAGATCTAATATTTGAAAATCCATGTCTTCTCAAGGAGGTAAAATATCATCCAATGTCCTCTGTCACCCATAACTACTTATATTAGTGGAAACATGAATGTCAAGGTGATGGTTGTCCAAGGTTTCAACTTGAGTAAGGATTTCTAAATGAGATGGTTTTTTATCCTGTTCACAAGATGATTGATCCTCATTTTGACATGAAGGAATCTAAAAGAAGGAAAAAAATAGAAAGTGTCTTGACTCTTTTTCTCCTCTACCTATGAGATATAGCCATCTTGTACCTGATCACTACGTGAACTAGTAAGTTTACCATCAAAAGTATCTAGATAAATTACTGGTGGAGTGGTTTGTTAATAAAATCAAGGTATAAAGGATCATGAGGTGTAGATGCTAGAGAATGGAAATTATCTCTTGAAGAAACACTATTTTCAATTAAATCATATTCAAGAATATGGTTATGAATGTTAGTGTTATCTTGAAGAATCAAGGGAGCAACCTTCACATTAGATTCCATGGAATCATGACAACCATGAAAGCTTTTTTTAATAAAGATTGGTTCATGGAAAGAAGATGAATGTGGGAGAAAGGGATCATAAATTTAGTTTTCATATTTAACAACTCCAACCTTGACATGATGAACCCCTTTGTTTGGTAATGAGAAAGGAGTAGGATAAGGAATAAAAGGAGTGATAGATTCTTCCTCTTAGAATGAAGGTTCCTCATGATTGAGAAAATTTGGAAAGGAAAAATCATTAGGAAAATAATATTCAAATTATTTCATGGATATTAGAACTAAACGATGAAACTTGTCACTCATGAAATCCCAATTATTGTCTTCTTTGAAAAATTCATAGCAAAGGTGAAGATACGAATGAATAAAATATTGTAATGATTCATTGAGTTTCATTCTAAGATAATTGATCCTTTTATATATGTCTTTATAAGCATACTAGTCAAAAGCTTCACAAAGCTCCTTAACAAGTTGCTCAAATGAATGAATAGGGGTAGATGGTAATGTGTGACACTAATGCATGACACAACATTCATGTGTGAGGGTGAAAATTTTGGCCATGAAATATTTACAATATATTCCATTAGAAAGGCATAAATGAAAAAATCGAATCATATGTCCAAGAACAATTAGTTTTCCCTTGCTATTAAAGTTAAACTGAGACAAGTCAAGAATAATTTCCACAGGGATCATAAGATCAATTTATTTGGAAAAAAAGTCTCAGGATTTTGATTTTAGAGGAAGCCTTTTAAGATGAAACATTGAAATCAAATTTCACATGCTCAACTTGTCATTTGTACCTCCTTTCAACACCAAATATGTTGACAATGTTTGATGCTACCAAAAATAGGGGGTCTCCCTAGTATGAAGTCCCTATTACACATCACATTTTTTATAGAAGGATCCCCATCTAGGTAATAGGCTTTGGTTTCCATAAATTAAGTATTTTCCTTGGCTACAATGAAACGACATAAGAGATTATGCAAACAACCTTGGAAATAAGCAAGTTTATGTTGTGAAATATACAGTTGCAATATATGTGAGGTAATTTCAAGAAAAAAAGAGATAAAGTGGGCCTTTAGAAGAAAAATAATAGTAATATCCTAATAAAGACACACAAGGTAACAAGAATATTTATTTAACCTAAAAAAAAGTTCACAAGCTAACAACGATCATAAAAGAAAGTAACAATGCACTTTCAACAAGATGTATACCAAAGCCAATGAAATAGTTTACTTTCTTTAGTATGTATGAACAAAAGCATATATGGAAAACATTAAAGAATAGTCTTACAATGATATGAACATAAACCAGAATGCAACAAAATATAGATATAACCATAAATAAAGAGTTGTAGTAGAAATAATACTTCATTTCATTAATATCAAAGAACTGAGAAATGCTTGCATACAGAATAGAAATAAACTAGTTCAGGTGATGGTAGGTTATTTCTAATAAGAGATGTGGTGTCTACATGCCTCCAAAATTTGTTACAATGAGGCTAAAAGTCCTATTTATTATTGTGAAAGAATGTAAAACACTAAACATAAAAAAAACCTAACTTTGGTAGATTAAGCACCAAAATTGGCATACGATCTTAGTATTATGCACACAATATCTCATTAGAAAGATCTATTTGAGGACTAGAAATTTTGACTACAAACATCAATAAAAAAATTAATTTTTAATTTTTTTCCAAAGACAAAATCATTTATGTCCTCAAAACAACTTTGGAGGTTGAGGACCCAAAAAGGATACAAAAAAAAAAAGTAAATTGTGCTACAATTAAGGAAAATCGAAAACTGAAAGAAACAATGGTGGTGGTCCAAGTTGAATAGCTTGGGGGTCACCAATATCAACCTAAATCAATCCTCCCCCCTTAGGAAGTAATCATCCCCATTGCATTGAGTGCCTCCAGAAGATGGGGAAACTTCTGCTAAACTTGGTCCCTAGTGGGTCACTTACCCTAGTGCATGAGTTGGTTAGCTTTTACAACCCAATACAGTTGGATCTCTTATTTGAAATTATTCTTGATCTATGTGCCCATGATTTGATCAGTTGTGGCCCATCATATATGAAGTAATGGTGGAAATTATGCTTGAAATTGGTCCACATTGAACATTGGGTGCAGTTCAAAGAATGGTGGAATGTTGAGCACAAAATCATTGTCCCATATAGCCTTAGTGATGATGTAAGGCCCGTATTAGAGAGGTAAAAGCTTATGGTGGGTCCCATATGGTCCCCCTTCTGCAAACATAACCAAACAATGCTGCCCACTTGGAACTTGTGTGGCACCCGATGTTGTTGATGACATTTCTTGTGCTTAACATTGACTTTGTCCAATATGTCATGGACCTATTGGAAGATGTGAAAAATGCTCTCAATGAAGTCCTTAGCCCTATAAGCTTCAGACTGGACCTGAAATGAATCTTCCTAAGTAGCTACAAATGGTATGGCCACATCAATGGGGCATAGTGGATGAAATCTCAGCCACACCTGAAAGGGGTTGTGGCTAATTCAACATTAGAGAGCTATGTTGTAGTTGTGCAGTCATAGGGGAGGCTTTCGTCCCAAATGCGTGGATTCTTTGAGTTGTACATACGCAGAATGTGCACGATCATCTTGTTGGTGAACTCTATTTGGCCATCAGTTTGGGGGTTGAAAGTCATGGACTTAGTGAGCTTGGTATCCAACATCGACTAGAGACTTGACCAAAATGTACATTAGAACTTGTTATCCTAATCAAAGATAATGACTGTGGGATCCCAAAGTGTATCCACACTTGTTCATAAAAGATCTTAGTAGTGGCTTCTATTATGATACTCTTCTTACACACTGCCATAATTGCCATCTTAGTTAATTTTTCAACGACCACGAAAACACAGTCATTTTCATGCTTAGTAGAAGGAAGGCCTGACATGTAATCCATGGAGATAGATTACGAATGTCGACTAGGAGTAGGCATAGGAGTATATAGGCCTTAATTATTAATTTTTTGTTTGGAAATGGCATAGGAAGTCCAAGATCTGATGTACTTCATAGCACCTTGTCGAAAGTTTGGCTAATAAAATTACTTCTGCAACACTGCCACTATTTTCTCTACTCTGAAATGTCTAGCGACATGATTGTAGTGCACTCCCAAATAATATTGTCTCACTTTCTTAAAGGAACACAGATATGTCCCAGGTGGTATAACATTGCATCTTGGAAGTGAAATGGTGGAACTTTCTTTCCTTCCAGGAGTGTCTAGTATGTGTTGCCAAATCCTCGATCACTCTTGGAAAGATGATACCCCATCGAAGTCTCATGCCCACAAGAGTCAAGAAAAGTGATCAGTGCCATGACTGGTGGTCAGTTGAGGTAGTCTGCAACATTATTGGTGTTTCCCTTCTCATACTCAATGTTCAAATGGAATTGCTGTAGGTATGGACCATTTATGATGGCAATTGGTTTGCAACTTCCCTTGTGTTTGTATGAACTATAGGGGTTGGTGGTCAATGTGGATGATCGTTTCCTTCCCCAGAATGTAATTATTTTATTATCGGCAGGCCTACACAATGGAATACATCTCTTTATCATAAGTTGGATACTTTCAAACTATATATGAAGGTGTCCTATTGAGATATGCCACTAGATTCCTTTGATGAGTAACAACAACACCAATAGCATGGTCATAGGTGTTTGTCTCAATCTCAAATGGTTTCTACAAGTCTAGTAATGTGAATATTGGTGCAAATCAAAGGAAATGCTTCAAATTGGAAAACACCTTTCATTGGGATTTAGAACAAAACAAGTGTTATTTTTCTTTTCCCTTGGTGACTTGAATTAAAGGTCAAGTGATACGAGAGAACCCCAACATGAACCTGCAATAGAAATTGGCAAGACCTAGAAAGTTGTGGAGCTCTATTAGAGTGGTTTGGAATGGCCAATACTGATTGAATTATATCATGGTTGGGTCTAAATGCACACCCCTATTGTCAATGATGTACACAAAATATTGAACCTCGGTCATACCGAAAGTGCATTTCTCCAAATTGGCATATAACTTGTGTTTTCACAAGGTTTGGTGGACATGTTGAATATGGTGTAGGCGCTCTTCGAGACTTTGGCTAAAAATCAGGATGTCATCCAAATACACCAAGATGAATGTGTTGGTGAAGAGTCACAAGATGTCATCTCTCATCGTCATGAAGATTTTGAGGGCATTCATCAACCTAAAAAGATTTACCATCCATTCAAAAAGGTCGTCCTTGGATTTAAAGGAAGTCTTCCACACATCAAAGGGTTTGATTGGTACCTAGTGATAACCAAACTTGAACTCAATCTTGATGAAATATTTGGCTCCCTTGAGCTAGTCCAGAAGGTCATCAATCTGTGGAATTGGATACCTATTCCCAATAGTGATATTTTGGACACCCAATAGTTAATAAAGAGCCTCCAAGTCCCTTCCTTCTTTTGTACCAACATGATCAGACTCCCATAGGGTGATGAACTTGGCTTGATGTGCCCTTTCTACAAAAACTCCTAAATTTGACTATTGATTTCATCATTATCTAGAACAAAGAAATGATAGATTGGTCCATTGGTTAATGGCACTCCCAGGGTGAAATCGATAGAGTGCTTGACCTAACAATGTAGAGGTACCCCTATGGGTGAGGTGAAAATGTCCATGTACTCCTCCATGACCTTGTCCATCTGTTGATGACATGTGGAGATCCATGTTCGGAGATTGTGGCCACAATATTCTTCTTTCTTTGAGGGAGAATCATAAGGAAAAAAAATATAGTCTGGGAAATGATCTTACTACATTGCTTCAGAGTAATAAAAAAGATGGTGGTAGGTGGTGCTACCTCCGGTATCCTGTAAAAGTTATTTCTCAAAGTAATAATAATAGTGCGAGGCCTACACTAATACACAACATGCTAATTCCATAGGTATGGTTGTCCTAATAATACATAACAAAGTTCAAGGGGAGAAACATCACACAGTATCTCATCCATGAAGGGCTTGATGTTGTATGGAAGGAAACATTGTTGCCTAACATAGAGATGTATTCCTTCATGAAGCTACTCGATGGTTAACGACTACAGGTGTGTTGTGGCTGATAGGCCTAGCCACTTCATGACCTTTACTAAAATGAGGTTCTTTTCTCTCCCAGTATCGAGAATGAACTGCATTAGAGAACCCTTCACCCACATTCATGAGTGGAAGAGGCCCTCCCCCTCCTTTAGCTCTTCGGGCTCATTCTTCTAGATGTTGGTGGTAAAAACGATGGCACTGGCCTTCGCGTCAATAATCTTCTTCCTTTTGTCATTCCCCTTATCAAATTTTGACTCAGAGATGAAACATGTATCTAATTTGAAAGGCTTTAGCTCAACCACCAGTGACTACTTGTTCCGACACACACCTGAGTTGTGAGTGGTGCTCTTATGGAACTCACACCATTTTCCTGTGTCCTTCTTTGTCTTCATGGTGTAGTTCCTTCCTTGTGGCTTCAGTGGGTTTTCCTGGGTTGTAGTATGTTGGATTTGTCCTTTGTTCTGCGGTTTGGAGGTGCCCTTCCCTTGCTTCAGATTTGAAGATCCAAAGAATTGCTTCTTCTATTTAAATTTTTGCTCAATCTTGACAACATATCTATAGGTCGGGTCAAGTGAGGAGATGTCCACGAACTCCATCTCATGCTCAATGTGCTTGCGTAGATATTCATAGTGTATTAAATGTCACTCGGAATTATTGCTACCCAACTTCCTATAAAAGGGTATGAAAAATATTTGGGAACTCTGGCATGTCTTGGTCCCTTCCCTACCACAGCGTGGTCCACTTTATGTATTTATCCTCATAGCTCTTGATAGGGTAATATTTCTCCCATATGGCATCTGAGAAAGAATTCAAAGTGGGATCAATTGAAAATAGCGAGGATCCA
The DNA here is from genome assembly GCA_000404065.3 of Pinus taeda. Classification (NCBI taxonomy): domain Eukaryota; kingdom Viridiplantae; phylum Streptophyta; class Pinopsida; order Pinales; family Pinaceae; genus Pinus; species Pinus taeda. The sequence continues at coordinate 57,004 of APFE030693427.1, read as the reverse complement.
CTTTCGTCCCTCTTCTCGTAGTAGGTTTCCCACCAATAATTGATGTCTGGGCCGTCTTTTAGGAGTGCAAAAGTAATATTTTCCCAGTTGGAAAAATCATGAATCAAAAAACATCCTTGTAGTATATTTACCATTTATCTACGACATCTGCATTTCTCTAAACTTCAAATATGGGGATATGAAAGTTAACATGTACCTTAGAGGGTGTGCACTTCTAGAGTGGTTGTTGGAAGTAGATGTGTTTCCTATGGGTAGACGCCGACAGATTTGGGAAATTTGTCCATCATTGCTTTCCTTTGTTGCTCAAGGGATTTTTCAAGCAATATTTCGAAAGGATATCCTACCCCCTCGATTTTATTTTCTTCCACCATGGGAGGCCGTTGGGGTTTGTGAGGATGGCCTTACAAAGGTTCAACCAGTTCAAGCCCTAAATTATTGTACCCTGTCCTCACTGGGGACATGCAAATAAAAATAGAGAAATAGTAGACCGCTCTGATATGACTGATATGAAATTAAACAAGAATGCAAAAAAATGTAGATATAGCCATAAATACAAAGTTACAACAGAAATAACACTTCATTTCATTCATATCAAAGCACTAAAATATGCTTATTTCTAAACTAGCTCAGGAGATGGTATCTTATGTCTGAGAAGTGATGTGGCATCTACATGACTCTGAATTCTATTACAATGAAGCTCAAAGGCCTATTTATTATTGAGAAATGATGGAAAACCATAAACAATCAAACAACTAACCCTAGATGTGGCACCAAAACTATGGACCGCATTTGGGTAAATTGGTTCAAGAACTTTCTGGGGTCGTAACTTTGGCATACGTTCTTCATTTGACACGCACAATACCTCGCTAGAAATATCTATATAAGGACTAACACTTTCGACTACAAACATGATTGAATTACTCATGTTTGCTAATTTTTGGAAAAAAAATGTCATTTAGGGCCTCAAAACAACTCTAGAAGTTCAGGACTCAAAAAAATGCCAAAAATAGTAAACTCTGCTATGATTAGGGAAACTGAAAAACTAAAGGAAACAGTGGTGGAGGTCCAACTTGAATAGGAGGGTGGCCACTGATATCCACCTTGATCATACAACATCCAAGATACATGTCTGAAAGTTCCAAGATACATGATTACAATGATGCAACACTAGCCCCAATATTGGAACATCAAGTCACCACTTACTACTCTAAAGAGCAATCTTCTCTCCTATGCCAAGCTAGAGAAGCCAAGGTGAAAATTTCATTCCTTGAGCTATGAGGGTTTACTTATAACAAATGGGGGACTCCACACATTTTTCATTTTCTCATTTTTTGGATTCATAAAATTACACTCTACAAATTGTGGGAAAATACATGGACATCATAAGAATTTTGTGATGACACTTTGAGAAGCCATAATTTCACAACTATGACATGAGACTTCATTGTAATGTATTAGTTTCAAATTCTTCTCTTTCGTACTATTTCTTCAATTCTCCGTGGTAGATTTATCCGGTACTTCATCTTCACCCTCCAAAGGGTCTGGATAAGTGTTGGAACCTTCTAAGACAACATGAGCTTCCATCTCTTTGTCTTGGTCTAATATTCCTTTACTACTTCATGATAGCATGTTTGTTTCAAGCATCCAAAATTTTCCTTCTTGTAACCTCTTCTTGTTGAGCTCCTTGAGCATCATCTTTCCATGAAAGGATGATAGCACCTACAAATGAATTTCATTCATGAAAGGACAACATCAACCCTAAACTCACTTAGTCTACATTATTTTCTCATGCAACATGCTGACTATGATGGGACAGTGTACAAGGTTTGAGGGAAAGGCCTCCTTGGGAATAATTTGCAAGGTCAAGAGGCAAGGAGTGAGGGACTGGACATTATGATTTCATAATGCTCAGTAGAAGGAGAGAGGGAAAGTTTGGGATTATGTATTTGACATGTCTAGGAGGCAAGGGTAGCTTTCTTACTCTCTAAGAATGAGTTGTGCACAGAGCTTGAGTGGAAGGGTCCAATCGTTGCATAGTTGAGAACTCCAAGGACGAAAATAGGGCCCTAATATTAACTGAAACTGTGTAGTTCACATTCAAGGCAAGCATGGTCATGACATTGTACAAAGTGCAAGTTTTGGAGAAAAGAGTGACAAGTTTGAGCACTATGATTTCTCACTGCAAGATTATTGAGGAGGAGGGTCCAGGTATCATGTTAGTGAGGGATGAAAGGGATTAAGAATGAACTTATTTTTTATTAAGATTGCACAGTGCATAATGAAAATAGGATTGATCAAAGTCCACAGAGTGGAAAAGTGTAAGAATCAGGGTTGAGGGTCTCATTTATAAAGTTGCTCAATGCATAGTTAAACGAGGTTGTCCTCTAGGATTTCATAGTGCATAGTTCCAAGAGATAAGGACTCATCATTATGGATTATTAATTCATAGTACACTCTTCACTTGCATAGAATTTGAATGTGCTCATTTGTTGCACAAGATATGAGCACAATGATGAACTTGAAAATTGTCTAAGTGTGATATCATTGAAACAAAAGAATAAAATATCATAATAGTCCTTGAACATTATCACACACACATATATAATCATCCACATATAAAGAAGATATACAATACCCAAATCCAACATGCATTCAAAAAAATGATAGCGAAGTGACACTTATATCCATGTGTGGCACTTAAGATGTACCTTTACAACACAAGTATCGGCTGCAACAAAAAGGTGTGCTATGCCATAAGAATGTGTCCAATATATATTCTAATGATCAATGGGATGAAATAATACAATATATTGTTTTGGATCTACCTCTAGAAGGTGTCCCATGGTGCTTTTAAGATGTGTGAAAACAAGCAAAAGTGACACATACATGGAAACTTAAAGAAAAAGAGAGCGACACATGAAAGGATAAAAGCAAGAAAAAGTGACACTTATGAAATATAGAGCAAGAAAAACAACACATATAAGAGAAAAATAAAAAAAAAGAAACACTTGCAAAAGTAAAAGCGATAGTTGAGAAACTCACCTAGAAGATGGGGAATTTGAAACCACAAGTGGGAGAATGCTCCTTATACTCCAATAGTACACAAAGCTCATAAGAGAAATATGAATATAAGGATGAGTTTAGGATTAAACTTTTTATATGGGGAGAGAAAAGATGGAATTAGGATTAATATTGGTGAACATGCTTAGTGCATGCTAGGAAACTTGAAGCTGAGATAGAATTGACTGAATTGATGAAGTAAACTCTCACTATCAATAAAGAGTGTGAAATCACTATCTATAGACAATTCCCTTACATTGTCATTGTACATAAGGATTGTGCAATCTTTGTCTCTAAGAACTATGTAATACTAGCATCAAGGACTACAAAAGCACTATCCACAAGAATTGTGTAGGTACCATCTCTAGAGATTGTGTAGTCATTTTTATTAAGCACTGCATAGTCGCTGTAATTAGGAACTGTGTAGTAAATATCATCAAGAAATTTACAATGAATTTCATCAAGGACTGCATAATGCTTGACTTCTAAGGGTATAGATTAACTATTGGGATTGCTTAAAACATGTGTGCTTGTGAAGACATCAGGAGTTGGGCATGTGAAAGAAAGTAGTTTGACACTTTGAATTCTTGGACAAAGACTTGAACACTTGAACAACATGACCACACACAGTCTTAATGGATCAAAATGAAATATGTCATGACCATAAGGAGGATCCAAAATTTTTATGTAGGCGATATTTTGGAGGGTGTTTGTCATAGCAACAACACAAGTTATTTGAGATTATGAGTATTCAAAGATCCCATCTAAACAAAATTTTCATAGAATCTGAAGCATAATGAAGCACTAAGAAAGCTAAAGACAAGGAATCAATTAGTTATGTTGAAGCAGTTAAAGAATCTTAGAACAATACAACCAAAGTAAATTAGTAGTAGAAAGAGAAAGCTCATAACATCCATTGAAACAATCACAATCAACAACAACAAGAAAAAGGAAATGGAAAACAATACTACTCATTCGAAGGGAGGGAATTTTCATACTAATAACTTAGATAACCACAAAGAATGATTGTAAAACCAATAGAGGCAATTTTATCAAATAATATATAGATCAAATCCTCAAAGGAAATTTTCTCCTAGGTACCTGAAAATTTTCAATTGTTACTATATTTCATGTACAAATTTTGGTCATAAAGTTGTAAACTATAGAACATATTTTATAAGAAATAAAAGGAGTGAAACTTATAAGTGAAATAGAGGATGCATATTTGTAATTAAAATATAAATTATCATAGGGATAAAAAAAATCTCCCTCAATTAAGGATATTGACGGTTATCATTGTCATAGTTACGGACATAAAGTTGTTCAGTGTAGGACCAACAATATCAAACCAACTCTTAGATGAACCAAAAATGGAATGAACCCAAGACCTAGAGGAAGAGAAAGGAAGAAATAAAACAATAATATGGAGTTGTCTTATATGCAAAAAATCCATGAACGCTTGGTATGTGGACAATAGATATTCTAGGCATACAATGGGTGATAGAAGAAAATTTGTATCACCCAATGAAAACATGACTAGAAGTGTCAATCTTGATGGTGCTTCCTCAAGAAACATCAAGAAAAATGAAAAATGACCATGGAAAATGGAAGAGGTGAAGCTCATAATTTTATATTTGTATATGGGTTGAAGAAAAATATATTAAGCGTAATTCAAATTTGTAACCAAGGGTACGATGCTACCTCTCGTTCCAAATGTTGTGAGATGAAGCTGAAAAATGCAATGGAGATGATAGAAAAGGATGTGAGAACCTTGAATAAAGTGTAAATACTCAAGGAAGAAAGTGAGACTTGTTATTTGGGAAAGCTTGATGAAATTTGGTTGTGGAACAAAAGACTGGGATTCCTAAATTTACCATTCTATGAAACTCGACAAAAAGGGAGTTGTACCGGACATGCCAACAAATTTCAATATGAACACGAAAATCTATAAATCATGTAAAATCAACAAGAAAATTTGAGTTCCATCAAAACCAAAAATAAATCGTCCATCATGCCACTGCCACAAGTTCACACAGATTTATGTGGGCCCACAAGAACTGAGACCCAAAGTGGTGAGCTATAGTTCATGCTAATCATTGGTGATTATACTAGACTTGCATGGGTTTCAATTCTGATGGATATGTTTGAGGAATTTGAAACGTTTAAGATATTCAAATCTATGGATGAGAACCAAACTAATTGCAAATTAAAATAAGGTCAGATAGAGGTGGGGAGTTCGCTTCAAACAAATTTAATAACTTTTATGAAGAACATGACATAGAATGAAAATTCACTATTGCTAAGACAACTTAGCAAAATTGTGTGGTTGAAAGATAAAATAGATTAGTGCAACAACAATGTTGGATGAAACAAATATTCCAAACCTTTTCTGGCCAAATTTGTTCATACAACAATCCACATTTTAAATAGAGCTCACTTCAGGAAAAACAATAGCAATACCCAAACTGAAAATAGGTATGGAAAACTAACCACAATAAATAACTTCAAAGTATTTGGAAGCAAGTTCTATACCAAGAAAAATGATGATAATATTGGAAAATTTGATGCAAGGGTTGATGAAGGAATATTTTTTTTGCTATTCTAATAACAATAAGGGTTATAGGTCTTACAATAAAAGGCTATCAAAAATAATTTATTGTGTTAATGTAAAGGTAGATGAGGAATTACATATAAAAAATAAGCAATAAATATTTATCATTCCAACAATGAAGATGAATGAAAACAACTTGAAGTGTGAAGAGAAGAAGAAGAAGCATGTGTAGAATAGTCACACCCAAAACTTCCCTTAAGGTACATACAAATGAATCATCCCACAAATCAAATTGTTGGTGGTAAGGAAGTCAAGATTGGGAGTCTCCATCCAAGCACACATCATTTGCTATCAATGATTGAACCAAAATATTTTCATTTGGAAAGTTAATATGGGCAATGGATAAAAGCTGTGAATGAGGAATTGGATCATAATAACCAAAATCAGATATGGGAATTGGTTTGAAGATCATTAATTAAAAAATTTATTGGCAAAAAATTAGTCTTCGGGAACAAATTGAATCAGAGTGGAAAGGTGGTAGGAAATAATCCTACACTCCTATGAAAATTGTTATGCTTAGATTGAAGGAATTGATTTTGATGAGATGTTTTCTCATGTATCAAGATTAGAGGAGATTCGAATGTTTCTATATTTCATTTCTCAAATAAAATGAAAGTATATCATATGGATGTAAAATCGGTATTTTTTAATAACAATCTTGGAGAAGAGTTTTACATAGAGAAACCTAAAGGATTTTAGTTATCGAAAAATTTAGACAAAGTATGTAGAATGAAGAAGCCATTTTATGGAATTAAAGAGGCACCCAAGGCATGGATTTCTAGATTAGACAAGCATCTACAGTAACAAGGATTAAAGAGACAAAACTTTCATAGTAACTTGTATTTTAAAGCTGAAAATGAAAATATTTTAATTATTGTTGTTCATGTTGATGACATAATTTTTGGTAGTGATGCAGATGTTGGGTGGATTAATTTCCCTTTTAATTTAGACTAATTGATCTAAATAGTACATTAATAGTGAATTTCGGTAGGCTTTTTGCTTCAAGGATATCACACAAAATATATAGATAAATAGATGGAAACTAGTACTAATGAAACCTCAAAACCAATCATTGTAATACCACTCTCGAAAATCAAAACAAACTTGTTGTTACACTCCAAATCTTACTTAGAATTTCAGAAAGGAAAATAGAAAATTGCAAAATAAAGGTCACTTGGTCACAGATTCACTCTAGTTCAGAGAAACAACACTCCTGATTACCATCAACACTTAAGAAATTGCTGAAATATTCATTCAATTCAATAAAAAAACAAAGTTGTAATCGAAATTAAAAATACATTGCATGTTAGAAGGACCTCTCCAGGACCTATGTTGTCACATAATAACAAATATTAGAATTTTGCAAACACCTAATGAATAAATGGCACTGTAAGTGAGCAGTAAATCACAAAAGAACCATAACTAAGAATAATTAAATAGACTATCATCTACCTTCATAATCAGTTAGCCCTGCTAAGGAGGGCACTTCCTTCTTAGAAGGGGCTGGTAAATTAAACAACACATAAGCTACTTAGATGAAATGAATGAATCCACTAATGGTAGATATTTCCATTAATAAAAGTTAAAATAAAATATTTCATTGTTTGTACTTCCCTCTCTATTCTCTTCTCATGTGCACATGTGTGTCTCATGGGTAGAGAGTACATCCTTTTATAATTTCATAATACGTTCTTATTTTCAAAAGACAATATCATCATTAGAATCTCTTGATTCTCATGTTCTATAAATTTAGAATATACAACAACTACCTTTTAACAAATCACCATAGTTCAAGCCAAGTTGTAATAGCTTTCCTAAAATTATAATGATTTGTCAATTATAAATCCTAACTATTTCAACTAAGCCAGTTGTGTTGTCCATGGTTGTCTCCTTTGATGATCAAACTAGAACTAAATGAATATTTCTGCAAATTGGTATTCATTGCTAAACGCAAGAGAAAAACACTTCCAAAATAAGTTCAATGTGTATGAGTGGCATCAACAATGTCTTTTCTCCATTATTTACGAGGAAAAAGTGGGAGATATGGTCCTATAAAAACACCTTAATAAGCCACACACCATGTGAGAACCTTTTGTCAATTTATTAATCTCCAAAGTAGTTAGCTTCTATGTTAAATGAAAACAAAAACTAAACAATAAGGATGGCACATAGAAAAGGAACATAATTTATTGAATGATGACTATCATAGTAACAATGTATGGCTATAAGGGTCAAAATTATAAGAAACATTAAGGAAAAATAGGTCTAAAAGGGTGTTGATTTTGTGTCCCCACATCTCCCCCTAATTTAGGCATATGAATGTCCTCATGCAAACCATTCTAACGTATTTTTTACATGCAATGAATGGAGCTTTGGAATACCCTAGGCCCTTGTTATATCTTCATTATTATTTATGTAGCCTTGAGAAATAACTAACTCCATTTCCCAAAAATTATCTTTTACATTAGATGGATGTTGATACTTGTAAATAGGGAACTAGATAAGTGGGAATATAAATATAAGCCCATACTTGATCTAGATGGCTCCAGAGATAGAAGTTGCCTTGAAAAAGCTCAAAAACAAAAGTCATCAAATGGAAGTGAAATTAGTACCAGATTGTAGTGTCATCGTCCTCATTTCAATGGTGTGAACGACACTCAAATATGAGTTCCTATTCTCAAGATATAGCTAGTAAAAGTTCTGGTCAAACTAGGCCAAGTGGTAGTCACTAACCAACCAACAATTTTCCTAATTCTCAGCCCAAACAATCCAACCATTGCAACGGAGGAATTTGTCGCCTTGATAATTTTTGCAGTGACCCTTAAAGAAAACACAACCAAAAATTTTACTAGTTGGGTCATAGAAAAAAAAATAATATAAAATTGGGGTGACAGGCAGACACCCTCTCCACCTCCAAAAAATATTGTATAATGGCATATGTCGGGGTAAGCATATATAAGTTATATTGAATGTGGTAAGTGGGCCACCCCACGATGGACTTGCTCGACCCACCAGTCAACATAATACAAATATATAATAAAACGCCAACATATAAATCACATCGGGGTGGGAAACCATTAGCAGACACGTAATCCACTAAATGGAATATAAGTGGCAAGCATTGGTGTTGACAGAGTTTGAACCCTCTCAGCCAGCTAGTCATCCCACCTCCCAGGTGGCCCCATACAATTCACCGCGAAAGGTAACCACCAAACAATGCAAAAAATATAAAGTGTGTTCCCAAATTGGAACACATGACCACCTCACAAACCAACACCTTAACATAGCATTGTGTTGAAGCCTCTAAAATCGTTGTGACTACATGGGGGAAATCCACTCGCTACGCACCTTGGTTAGCAACTCCTTTTCCATTTGGTGTAGTGGATCCGATTGGGGATAATGGGACTAGTTTCCCAAAAAATATTTTGATAGTGTTGGTGGGATGATATATGATGTAACAAGAAAATGACTAAGGTAAGTGTAATCTAATCTAACTAATAAACACATGCATATATCCTAGTTTAACACTATTTAGCTATAAATATACCAAGGAATTAAATACAATATGCAATCTACAATGATGTCCTATAATAGTTGGTAATAAAGATCATTCAACTACAATAAGAAGTGAAATCGTTAACAATAATCATTTTGGATAAATAGTTAGATAAAATGATTAAGAAATAAATACCGCGTACAAAATGATTCATGTATTCAGAATAGAGTCAAAGCTAACACCATACAAAAGTACAATAACGCTAAACTGTAATTCAGACTTTAACATATAAAACAATTTAAAGAAGAAGTATTGCCTGGTACATAAATAAAACAAGATCATAGCATGAAAGTACCATATATGACCCCCGGATGCGGGTGATCCTCCGGTACAGACACCTCACCCTCCACGCGTGCTCAGCGTCAGGCCGCCGGATCGGCACCTGGATGGACACTAATGCGAGTTTATTACTCCGGTTATTGATGAAGGAAATTCAATGTAGTCTGTTGGGTTCTGGTGCGGAGGTCTCTTCAGGCATTAACGCGGATCAGTTGAACGCAGGTGCATTAAAGCCTCTCCGCAGCTCGACCTTGCAGCCCTCCAGCGTTATAATGGCATTCTCTCCGCCCAATTGCCGACATTCCCTGCAACATTCCCTCAGTCAGCTTGATCTCCGGTTTGTTTCGCCAGAGGTCGATCCCACTGCGTCTGTTCCTCCCTGGTCACCCACTGTTATCACGCGGAGCGTCCGCAACAAGGCTTCAGGGGAAGCTATGACTCGAAGTCGTGGAGTGCCGCGTAGAGGAAGCTCCTCAGCTTCCAGAGGACGTGCCTGTCCATCTCCTTCTCCGCTCATAATTCCCATTTCGTCTGCTTCTCCGTCTTTGCCTCCTCCCAACCCCGCCAGGCCTGCTCCCAATTCCTCCTTCCAGAATTCGCGTTTCACCTTCCGAAGCCGTCTCAACCAGCCCATCATCACCTTCACCACCACCATTATGGTCTCGGAAGAGGCGAAAATGCCTGTTGAGCCCATCAGCCCTTCCACTACCCCTTCCCCTAAGGAAAGCCTATCTCACGATGATGGGGACAACCCGAATTTGACAGCCATGCAAATGCAGGAAGATTCACCTAGGGATGCTGGGGTTAATCGTAATCGCACTCCGATAGCGGAAGAAGACGAAGTTGTGGCTTGTGGCCCTGTTCAGTATGACTTTGGCATTCTGCACCTGATCAATCAGTCCGAGGAAGGCGCAACTGGTGACGACGAGGCTTCTCGGCCAGCAATTCCGGAAATGCAAGAAGCTAAGGGCTCCGACCCACAGACCTCGGGCGAGTAAGCTCCTCTTTTGTTGGGTCGCTGCCTCCGTTTAGTTTTTTGGCACTTCTCTCCTCTCAAATGCTGGCTTTTCTCTCCTTTTCTGATATGCTTACTGTAATGTTGAGGTCTTCCTCAGCCCATATTAGTTTTTTTGCTGTAACTTACGGTAATCACCCGCTCTAGTGACTGGTCGAAGAATTTTTGTGGCTGGCTTCCTCTGCTTGGCATCTCTTGCAAGCAAGAAGTATTTTTGTAATGGTTTCACTCTCTCTGCTAACCTGAGCAAGCTTCTCTCTCACAGGCTCAGAGGTCTTTCTCTGTTCAAAGGTTTTTTTGCTGAGGGCCGGGAAACTGGCCCTCTGAGGCTAAGTCCTCACTGTAAATATGTTTACCTCTTATTTTAATAGAATTAGCGCTTATTCAGAAATAAAAAAAATAAAAAATATGACGAGCCCTGCTCATGTTCTTCAGCAATATTAACCCAATCTCAATCAATCCAACACATTCTAAGAGTACAAAACTGCATTTCACTAGAGCATGCTAGATATTTCAAAGAAAATAGGTCATGTTCCATTCGTTCCATCAGAACCTTCTCAAAAGTATAGAAGTGCAATGTTTCGAAGAAAGTTTATGATAAAATTTCTCGACCCCTCTCTAAATGCATGAGAGGCATTTAAATAATAAACTATAGGTCGTAAAATAGATTATTACGAAAAATAGTTGAGGAGGTTTAAACGATCTTCCTCAGAATATGCAAAAAAATTAAACTAAAAGAAAAATAAATTAAATGATTAACTCCTTTGGACTTGATCTTTAAGATTGAAAATATTAGCCATTGGCTTGATATGGGTAAGTTGGTCGATCGCGGATTTTAACTGCCCCGCAATATAGTGTCTTTTAATGCTAACACCATATTTTGTGTTGAGGTTGATAAGCACCTCAAATTCATCCCCTAACTATATGGTTTCACTAAAAACTGCCAGCATGCTTCCCAATTCAGCCTGCTTAGCTGTCTGATCGCCTCCTACTTTTCCCATGCTTCCTGTCTCCACTGCTGCTCTAACTATTTGACATTCGGAAGAAATCCTCATATACATTTCTTAACCATATTGGCGCCATTAATATTTTCGTTGATGGCTTCTATTATGCAGTTTTCTGCTATCGTTGTTATCAATGTTGCCCTTTCCGCTTGTTTCAACCAAGAATCCCAATCTGTGAACAGAATGTCTTTATGAGATTCTTCCAGCTTTGGTAGGTTAGACTTTCTCCCATCCTTTGATTCTTGCCATGTGATAAAGTCAGAAATCCTTTTATGGATCTATTCATACTCAAGTCTCATGTCAACGACTTGGTTTGTTAGCTTATCATTGGTTTTGTAGTAAGGACTTATCTACGAGATCTTCTGGAAAGGTACTTCCTTCTACTGCATTAGATGGGAATTAGGACTGGGTGCTTCCTTTATGAGCTCATCTATTTGAGGATTATCCTTAAAATTATCTGTCATAACTTGTATGCATGCATATCTTTCTACTAAGCTAGCATGATGTTGTATTGTCATCTATTGAAATTCCTGCTAGAGCTAGGCTAATTGTAATTCTGCTTGTTGATTGGATTTTTCCTGAGCTAATTTCTATTCTAACTACAGAATTATTTGTTCTTTTTCCTTAAGTAGAATTTGGGCCTCTGTCGCTTTGTCAATAGTTGTTTTTGCATAGGCTCCTGCGCACTGCAAAACTTTTGTGAGATTTTTAGATGGGTCCACGGGCGAGTCCTTCCAAACAATGTCCATTGGTTCATTTTTGGAAGTTGTAACAGTTATAATGTCCAAGTTTCTTTTCTTCCTGTATCTCTTGAATACAAATTTGTTGGTAGGACTATAAAATACATCTAGTGGAGGTATTTCTTCAACTCTCAAAACAATTTCTGAAGTAGGACTAACAAGAATGATTTCAACGTCCTTAGTGCCCTTAACTCCTTCCTCTATCGTTTCCAAATTTGACTTGTGTTGGGTTGGCTTAGGAGTTTGTATCTCAGATATTTTCTCATGGTTTGAATATGTGAGAATCTTTTTGTTAAATTGTTCCCATTCCTATTCCAAGTCAATAATTAGGCTTTTACTTGACTCAGTTGATGTAGAGACAATTTCTTCTTGATTCTTTGTTGAGGTTTGCTCGACTGTCTCTTATGTAGTTCCACTTGTGTCCTTCTTAGACTCTTTATTTGTGTTTCCTCCTCTAGTTTGAGACTACTTATCTGAGCTCTCCAACTCATTCATGGATCTCTCTTGGGTTTCTTCTTCAGGGTTTTCTTTGGAGCTGCCCTCCAAGCTTGCACTTGGAGTTGGCTCCCATATTGATTCTATATGCAATAAGTCCAATAGGACCTTCAATAATATTTCTTCCCTATATACATGGAAAGCCCTAAGATCAACTGGAGTTAAAAGTTTTGATGCCAACTGAAACACTTGTGAATATGTTTCTTCCTATAGGAAGAGGTCATAAGAGGCGTCCCCTTCATGGGTGAACTACTTTACTTTTACCATAGTAGTAAAATTCTTAACAGTGTCATTTGGGTCATAATGCCTTCTCAAAAGTGTAGCTAATTTCAGATATTTAATAATCTCTAATTATTTGCATGCATTTCCAAAATCATGTAGCGCAAATGCACCACATTGTAATGGGAATGTAGGAAAAATGTCCTTCTTCTGCTCTTTCAGTCATCCGCTTAATCCACCTTCCCCTACTATTTGGTAGGCTATTTCTTTGGCCATTATTTTGTTGGGGACATAATATGGGAGAGCATGCGGTGAAGTGATGCTCCTGAATACTCTGATGTAGGTAAAGGTTTCTTCTCCAAACCATTTGGCTACTGACAAGATATCTAGCTCAACCTCTTTAGAAAACCTAGGGGTGGTTCTATTTTACAGTTCTCTATGGATGGGTAGCATAGTTCCTTGACATATTTTATAGAAATGGGGGTGAAATTGATATTCCCACAAAATATTAAGGTACATATGGATGGTAAGTGGGCCCTGTACAATCCACTTCCATCCCCTATTGGGAATTTAGAACTAAAACAGATTTCTTCCATTACAAAAGCACTCATGAAAAAGGGGGGAAACACTCTTAGAGAAGAATTTATCTTCCTTGTATATTATATAATAACCTTCACCAAATTGTCTGATAGCATTTGATCCCAATTCATTATTGTTGCATTCACTATTGAATCTATTAATGGGAGCCATTTCGAGGAAAACTTGGTGCTATCCGGTTTACCGAACAATCTACATATCATTGTTGTTGCAAAACTAGGAGGGGGTGAAATGGATGTCGTAGATTACATACCATTTTTATCGTATCTAAGGTTGCCTTCATCTGCTATCCAGGTTTGCATGATGTCTTATGGGTCTTCATTTTCCTTGAAAAAATTCTCAAAGAACTATTTTTTATAGAGCTTCTGTAGCTCTGGTAACTGGTACATGAGTCGTAGGCTTTCTTATGAAAAAGACCACATAACCTCTTGCCTGTGATTCCTGAATGTCTAGTCTACAGTTTTTGCCTTGTCAATTACCCATTTGACCATGTCCCTATATGGGATTATCTTTGGTCGTGCAGCTATGCGGTGCAGTAAAGTTCATGTCATCTCAAATTAGGAGGCATCAAATGACTCCTAGGATCTGTCATGGCCTTTGTTTCTAGTGACCTAGGGTGCTCCTCTTCTAACAAGTTGTACATGGCCTCCAATGTCGTAGTTCCTCCATCTATGCTACACGTAGTATCGGAGAAAAGAGGAATCATTTCAGATTTCTCAGATGCACCTTCCTTTCCCTTGTTTCCCATTGTTTCTAACAATGATGCCTGTGGATTTTTCCTGAAATGGTGCCTAGTGGAAGTTATTGGATAAACACAAGTAAGAATGGCAATGAGAATGAATGATACAGATAACCTGAAAAGGTGACAAGAAAGGAGTTTTAATCAAACATAGATGAAAAGATATCATATTGCATCAACACACTTTTAACATAAATGCCATTAACCTATATTAAATAGCCACTAATGGTCCCTTACCACTGCGTTTATTGTTCATTAATGTACTGCATCGCAAACTGTGAAGGAAAACTTTTAAGGTGGTGAACTTAAGTTGTGAGAATGTCGATTTTGTGATTGTGATGCCATATCACAAATCACATTATCACATATTTATATTTGCACTTTATCAAATATTTTAGGATTCTATGGGATGCAAGATGCGGGATAAGAAATATATTCTTTTTACTTAGAGTGTAGCTTGTTTAAAAGAGTAATTACATTATAAAGTGCTTTTCACTATGTGGCAGACTTAAGTACCATTATGAAATTGGCTTCTATCGGGTTTAGGCTTCTATCGCATTTCACAAGATCGTGCATTTCATAAGATTTAGTCCTTTTTAAGTATCTTGACGTAATGCGGTGAGGTTGACTTGTCCTATCGCGATATCGCATTTCACACATTTCAACATGCTTTGTGGATATGCGTCCTTTGTGATTGTTGATGTGCAATTACGATATGGGCTTTATTAAATAGGAAATGTCATAGATCTTGGCTTTAAATGAAAATCCCATTGATATTTAAGCTAAGCACAATGATCCCTTTGATCGCAATTAACGGGTTTTTCTTTGTTAACAAGGCTTTTGACACACTTGGTCTGGCGGTATGTGAAAAGGCAAGAATTGTTACTTTTCAAAGGGTTTTGATTTGATATATTTATTTATTATTAAAGAAACCTAAAAAAAAGTGTCTAAGTGCTAAATTTATTTTTGAAGGAGTTTATCAAGGGTCCCCATTTATTAATTAAATATTATCTATTACATCAATAAATGGGGGAGTTTTTGAATAGCACAGTAATTGTCGATTCACTAGAAGAAATACTTATCTTTGATAGTTTTTTGAAATTTCTAAAAACTTCCAAAATAAAGGTAGTTCAGAAAATAAAAATACATGAAATATAAGATAAGTAACATTTCTCTGAATAATTGAAACAAATTCTACCTAATTATCATCCATTTGATTATCCTCTTCAATATGAAAATTTCTCTGTCTACATCAGTCATTACTTGGTTTTAAAGATAAAAACAAGGGGCTCTCGTAGATTATCTTTTAGATGTACTCATTTGTCATAGGTAGAGCCTCTTCTCCCAATAGGCGTCCCTAGCCTCGACAGGGTTACCTTCTAACCAACAATGATTCAGTGTCCCATCTAGATAAGAGTGAAAATTTTAAAGATTAATTCAGATTCATATACTTACTTTCTTTCTCATTTCTTTCTAAACAATTCCTTTTTCTTAAAATTTTAATTTTTTTTCTTAAAGGCCATTGCCTTGGTTTGGTGGCCAAAATTGACAATGCCATTGACTGGTTGTAACTTTAACTGAACAAGTTGGCTCATGATGAGACCCATTGTCTTTTGATTAATATAATCTCAAGCCATTACCGTGTTTTGATATGTAGTATTGGTAATGTCATCTTGTTATTTCCCTATGATCATGGTTAGTCGACTCTTGATGAGACCTCTTAACCTTTAAGTTTTAAGCATATTTATAATTACACTCTAAAAAATGAAATCCTACTAGATGGGGAGAATCATTGACTCCTTAAGAGTTTCTAGATGACAATTATAGAGTTAAAGATGCTTCTTTGTAGAGAGTCCTTTCTTTGTTATAAACACTTTTCTTAACTGAAGGTAGAACAAAGGTTTCTTTACAAATTTGAGGTTTATCAAAGGATAAGTCATTTTGGTAAAGGACAAGCAATTTTAGAGTAATAGAACTTAGTTTATGTTTCAAATGTTAAAATAATCTTCTTAACAATCTCTACTTATGCAAGAAAAAAGTCAAAATATAAAAAGATTATTATTATAAAGGCCAAAAGTAAATACTCTAATTTTATTTTCCTAAAAACTAAAAGAAATAGTATACAAGAAATAGAAGAGATTATCTTCTATGAAAAATATTTTTTTAGAATCTACCCATTAACAGATGAGAATATTTCTTGCCTTATAAATCTTACAATAGAAAGCTTGATGGGCCTATTTGTTCCACAATCTGAAATGGGCCAAGCCACATTCTTTGGAATTTGGTATGCTTGCCTTTTTCCTCATGTGATTTATCCCATTTCAATACCAAGTCTCTGAGCTGAAATGATTTTGAACTTACAGAATTGACATCAAATGAAGCTTTGACTAATTATTGATGATAAGCATGTGTGATTTTCGCCTTTTCCCTTTCTTCTTCGAGCTTGAGGATTTGTAATCATCTTAATTGTATAGAAGAGGAAGGGGTTTCTTCAATATATTGAACCAGGGCTAGAGAGGGAATAGCTACATTTGTAGGAAGGATAGCTTATTTCCCATAGACCAAGTTAAAAGGAGAAGTGCCTATTGAGGCCTTCAGTGTTATTCGATCTGCCCATAGGGAAAATATTAAATATTTGTGCCAGTTTTCTAACTTTGAGCAATAGTTAGTTTGATGATTCTTATGATATTTTTGTTTGTAGATTCGGCTAAGACATTTCTTTGAGGATAATAGTTAGTAGAGTATTTAAGTTTAAGACCTATTTTAAGAGTAAATTTTGTCATTTCATTGTCTTTAAAATAAGGTGCATTGTCAAACATGAGGGCAGATGGTAGACCAAATCTAGTAACAATAATTTGGTCAATAAATTCAATGATGTTATCAGAATTGGATACCTTAAGTGGAATTTCTTCCACCCATTTTGTGAAGTAATTAGTGGCTATAAGGATATATTTATGTTGCTTTGTGGAGTGATGAACGATCTCACCTATTATGTCCAATCCCCATTGTTTAAATGGTTGTTCAATATTGACTGGCTGCAAAGATAATGTGGGCTTCCTCTGTCTCCCATCAATTGTTTGACAAATTTTACATTTCCTCACATATTCATGTGCATATTTGAGTAAGGTTGACCAACAACAGCCAACATGCAGGATTTTATGCGCGATTGTGTCTCCTCCAAAATGTCCATCGGCTGGTCTAGCATGGAGTTCCTGCAAAACCTTTTCTACCTCGAATTTTTCAAGACATCTCAGTAAAACAGAATCATAATTCTTTCTAAACAACACATTATTTATGATTTCATATTGTTTATCATTTAATCTCGAAGCCCATTTTATTTTGTAACTTAGTTGTGTAGGGGCACATCCATTATTGAAATAAAAGGTGATATCAACATATTTGGATTCAATGTCGTTGAGGCTTACCTCATATACCCATATATCATCACCTGAATCTTGTAGTGCTTGTAAGTTGGATGCTCCTGTTGGCATTATCAGACAAGTGTTGTCCTTGATGGCAACTCACTTAGATGAAAGACCACAGTACAACATGTCAATAGAAAATAATTACAGATCAGACTACACAGAATGAAGAAAGAGAGGTATACATAGGTTCACCTTGACCAAGTTGCGTATACATGTAGGTTCACTTAAAACAAGTAGCATATACATACACATGCACTTTCATAGAAGGAAAAGCGCGTAATTCTTGGAAAACTAAGTTTTTTGTCTGAGGTATTCGGTCCAAGGTATTTTGATCCAAGGTATTGGTTTTAGGTATTGACCCTAGGTATTTGATCCATGGTATTGGTCCTAAGTGGCTTTGGTCCATGGTATTGAGAAAGGCCTAAAACTATATAAGGAGGAGAATATCATTAGGCCAAGCATGCAAGTATCGAATATCTAATGAAGTGTGAGGTCTAGTATGCAGGTTATTGGCGTATGGTGTTGTGCTTGATCTGAACCAAGGATGAACCTTAGCGGTTGATGAGGGATAGGATCTAATGATGGATTGAGATCTTAAGGCTTGAAATGAATTATCATTATGTGGTTTGATCATGTATAGTCTAGATCTGAATATTGGCCCATGTGTTATTCTATAAATATTATGATCCGAGTTTAACTGAAGTTTGGAATAGCTGCAGAATTATGAATTAATATTTGCAAATGTGTACATTGGCTGGATTTGATAAAAGTGCGTATGCACGCTGGTTCGACACATGGAAGTAGTGTATACCTTATGAAGTGTGTTTTAGTTGTTTCTATTTGTTGTTGTAGAGTTCTGGGTTCTCCTTTAGGTTTTGGTGATTGTATTCTAGTGACGGTATTCTGAATGATCAAATTGATTGTGATTTGCTACAGTAATGATGGGTTGTCAAAGTGATTGATTGATTCAATTGTGGTTGATTCAAAAAAGTGATGATTGAGTTTCATTGATTGGTTGATGCAGATGTATTTGATGATTGTATTACAGTTATGATGTTGTTGATGGATCCGGTTTGAAAAATTATGAAACGTGGTCCTTGGAGGAAGAAGGAAGGTCGTAGTCTTCTGTAGGTCGCCTCCTACGAACTAGTAAACATATTGGCTAGTATAAGAGGTAGGGGGTTGTAGCTCCCTTCCATTGGTAGCTTAACAATCAGAGAAGGTTCTAACCTTCTGTAGGTGGGTGGTTGTGTATTGTTATGAGTCTACACCAGTACAAGATTGTAAACAAATTTTCTTATTATTAAAAGAAGACAGAGATGAAAACAACAAGTGGTTTTCACCCACATTGGGTTTCCACCTTATATCTTGGTGTTCATGTGTGTTGCTTATATGTGATGCTTTATTTTGATTTTACTGCACTATCTAATAAATCTTTGATATACTGGTTAAATCTCAATATATGATATATTGTCTAAATCAAAAGTTCTCTACATATACGTTGGTTGCTTTAAGTACAGTCGCGTATACATGCTACTTCACTTAGCTGAAGTAGCGTATATAAATATGTTTGGGAAATAAAATTATTGATCTGATAATACTGATTCACCCCCCCTCTCAATATTATTTCCAACAATTGGTATCAGAGCGTGTCCTTCAGAAGAAGCTCGATTGCTTGAAGGGAGATCCATCATCATGAGTAATCAAGAAAGTGTGAGATCCATCAGACCACCAATCTTTGATGGGAGCAATTTTGTTTATTGGAAACTAAGAACTAAAACCTATCTACGATCACTAGGAATGGATGTCTGGGAAATTGTGGAAGGAGGATATACATTTCCAACAACAATTCCTACAGATACGACAGGTAAAAAGCAATATGAAACTAGTGCTAGAGTTGTCAATACTTTATTCGGAAGTCTATCATAATCAGAGTTTTTGAAAGTCATGCAGCTCAAATCAGCCAAAGAAATATGGGACAAAATTGTTCTGAGCTACGAAGGAGACTCTAAGTTACATGTGCTAAACTTCAAACTCTCAGAATTCAGTATGAAACTCTTAAGATGCACAGCGATGAAAGTATAGCTAGTTACTTCTTATGTATATATGAGGTTGTTAATTTTATGAAGGATCTAGGTGAAGAAATAAAGGAAGTTGTCTTAGTTCAGAATTGTTTGAGATCCTTGTCTTCTAAATTTAAATCAAAAGTGTCTACCATACAAGAAAAACAGGATTTGCAGACTATCACTATGACACAACTTCACAGAATCTTAACTACCTTTGAGATGAGAAAAGGAGGACCATCAGGTGTGAGAGAAGTCACATTTAAAGCTTTAGCAAAAGGAAAGGAAGAACACAATGAATCACGACATATTTCAAAAGAATAAGATGAGGTAAACTTTGTCAAGAAGCTTCAAGGGGGTCCTGAAAGATTTAGTGGTAAGCTAACATCAAATGCTTTGCCTGTGGCAAAGTCGGTCATTATGCTACCAAATTTCCTCATAAAGATGAATATGAAAAGGGAAGGAATATGAAAAATGGAACAGAAAACAAGTTTTAAATAAAAAGAGTTACTATACCCATGAAGATACCGATGGTTTATCAAATAGTGATGAAGATGAAAACAGTAATGACTATAGACTTCTAATGGCTTATGGCGATGATAATTTTTGGGATCTTTTAGAAGAGGATAAACTTCAAGAAGAAATCTCTAAACTCAAAATCTGTTTAGAAGAAAACAATATGATTATAGATACCTTTACATACCAACTTGTTGAAAAAGAAAGACACAATGAAAAACTAGAATGTGAAATTGTGGGTCTAAGAAAGGATCTTGAGAAAATGAAATCTCTCAATCTTAGATTTGCTAAAGGATCATAAACCTTAAATGAAATTATCAAAGTGCAGCATTCTCCTCTGGTAAAGACAGGTCTTGCATATATTGAAGAGGCATATAAATCATAGAAGTCGTCAACCTCCACTAAAATCTATCTTGATGCAGCAAAGACCAGTGAATAGTATGAATATCGTCAGCAAAGGCATAAAGTAGATCACCAGGTCAATTGGACTCAATTTACTCCAAGGATGAATAGAAGCCACAACCAACCTTAGGTAAATCATACTCAATTTTCTCCAAAGATGGATATCAATAGAAACTACAATCACCAATTCAATAGATTCGGTAGTCGTAGGAACTTCTTTAATGGGCAATGTTTTTCATGTCATAATTTTGGACACAGCTGCTCAATGTGTTTCTTACAAAACCATCATGACTAGAGAAGCACGAAATAAAATGAATGTAACAGGGGTCAAGAAAAGTTCCTATAATAACTTTTCTCTTCATGAGAATGAAATATAATGCTCAATCTGTAACAAATTTGGTCATGAAGAATCTGAATGCAGGAGAAAATTTTGGAAAACATCTCAAAAGGAGAAAACTCCATTAAATCCCAAGATATGGAGAAGGAAAGAATCAAAAACAGAAATATGTGGTATAGAATTGTATGCAGAAGGACAAGAAAATTATTGGTACATCAACAATCGATGCTCAAAACACATGAAAGGTGACAAAGAAAAACTCCACTCATATAATGCCTTAGAAAAGGAAAAGAATGTCTCATTTGGAAATGACACTCCTGCTATCATAAAAGGTAAAGGCTTTGTTTTATTGAAAGAAAAAGTTAAATCTGGAAATGTTATGTATTTAGATGGTTTAAAGCATCACCTGTTGAGTGTCAGTCAAATGTGTGATCAAGGAAATGAGGTGGTGTTTTAATCAAACGGATGTGTTGTTTGTGAGCTTGATATAAGAGAAACCATGATCAAAGGTACAAGAACTCCAAACAACTTATACATAGTCAAGGGAGGACAATAATAGTGTTATCTAAGCAAAAATGATGAAAACAGGCTATGGCATAGAAGATTGGGACATCTAAGCTTTTCTCAAATAAGGAAAGCATGCAGATTTAAGGTTGTTCATGATCTCCTAGATATTAGCATCCCTGGGAATACAATATGCAAACCATGTCAAACAGGTAAGCAAACCAAAGCTCACTTCATTGAAAAATAAGGGTCGGCTAGTAAGCCTCTTGAACTTGTCCATACCGATTTATGTGGACCATCAAGGAAAAATTCTCCTCGTGGAGAAGAATACGTTATTATGTTCATTGATGATTTTTCTAGAATGTGTTGGATAGGTCTTCTAAAGCATAAAGATGAAGCATTTGAAAAGTTCCAAGCCTTCAATGCTTTAGTTTAAAATGAATCAGATCGAAAAATTAAATGTCTTAGATCTGATCGAGGAGTGGAATTTACCTCAGATTAATTCTTTGACCTTTGTGAACAACATGGAATAAAAAGGCAATTCTCCACCACAAGGACTCCTCAGCAAAATGGAGTGGTAGAATGAATGAACAAAACTGTTCAACAATTGGCTCGAGCTATGCTAGATGAATTTGGAACTCCTGCAACCTTCTGGGGTGAAGCTGCATTCACTGCTGTAACTATTCTCAACCAAGAAAATGTTCAGGTAAATAGCACTCAAACTCCACATGAACTTTGGTATGGTAAGACTCCTACTGTAAAATACTTTAAATTTTTTGGAAGCAAATGTTATATCAAAAGGACTAATGAAAAACTTGGTAAGTTTGAACCTAGAGCAGATGAAGGTATTCTTCTTGGTTATTCTTCCAAAAGTAAAAGATATAAATGTTATAATAAAAGACCTGGAAAATTTGTTGAAAGAATTTATGTAGTTGATGAAGCATGCAAGGATCTAAAACAGATAAAAACAGAAGATTATGACAATGAAGAAGATGGGGACTATTTTCCCACATGAAATCAAAATGATATTAAATAAGAAACAAATGAAGCACCAAAAGAAGAGATAATGGTAGAAGAAAAGATTATGTCTAGGTATGTTAAAAAAAAACATCCAGAAACTCAAATTTTAGGGGAAAAAGAGGCACGTGTACAGACACGAAGAACTATTACAGGGACCTCAAGCTATCTAGCATTACTATCCTCCACCGAACCTCAAAATGTAAATCAAGCATGCAAATATGAATGTTGGGTCAAGACCATGGATGAAGAACTTGAGCAAATTGAAAAGAATGATACTTGGGAATTAGTTCCTAGACCTCATGATAAAAATATTATAGGAATGAAATGGATATTCAAAAACAAGCTGAATGAAAGTGGAGAAGTCATTAGAAACAAGGCCAGACTTGTTTGTAATGGTTATGCTCAACAAGAAGGTATATATTTTGAAGAAACGTTTTCACCTGTTGCCGGACTTGAAGCCATAAGGATGTTTCTTGCTCTTTCTAGCTTTCAGAAATTCAAAGTATATCAAATGGATGTAAAATCAGCCTTCCTGAATGGAGATTTAGAATAAGAAGTTTATATTGAACAACCAAAAGGATTCATTCTTTTAAATGATGCAAAACTTGTATGCGGACTCAAAAAGGCCCTCTATCATCTGAAACAGGCTCCAAGGGCCTGGTATTACCGTCTTGACAAATATCTATACGAGCAAGGTTTTACAAAAGGTTTAACAAATAGCAATCTATATACAAATATTGAAACTGATAAATTGCTAATTATTATTGTTTATGTTGATTTTATCATTTTTGGTAGCAATGTGGAATCCATGAGTTAGAATTTTTCCTCAGTAATGCAACATGAGTTTGAAATGTCCTTGCTTGGTGAACTTACCTATTTTCTTGGTCTACAAGTTCAACAAAATAAAGATGGTATTTTTCTTTCACAAACCAAATATCTCAAATAGATTTTGAAAAGGTAAAGAATGAAAGATTCCAAACCGGTATGTACCCCAATGGTAACAAGATGCAGTCTCAGCTCAAATGATGAATTAGTAGCAGTACATCAACCAACTTACAGATCCATGATTGGCAGTCTGCTTTATCTAACAAGTACCCGACCTGACATCATGCATGCAATAGGAATAGTTGGAAGATTCCAAGAAAATCCAAAGGAATCACACCTTCAGGCAGTCAAAAGAATTTTCAAATATCTTTAAGGAACACAGGACTTTAGTTTATGGTATCCTAGAGATACAGATCTTACTCTTCATGCATATAGAGATGTAGATTGGGCAGGAAGTATTGATAACAGAAAAATCACTAGTGGTGGTGCATTCTATATGGGTTCTAGGTTAGTATCTTGGTTCAGCAAGAAACAAAGTTCAATTGCTTTATCTACAACTAAAGCAGAATATGTGGCTACTGCATCTTGCTGCACAAAACTACTTTGGATGATGCAAACCTTGCAAGACATTTAGATCACATGTACTCCACTGATCTCCATTCTATGTGATAATACAAGTGTCATCTGTATTATAAAGAATCCAGTCATGTGCTCCAAGACCAAGCACATACCCATCAAATACCATTTTCTACTTGAACAAGTGCTTGAACAAAAGGTTAAATTGGAGTATGTTCCCTCCAAAGAATAGGTTGCTGATATATTCATTAAGCCATTGCCCATAGGGACATTTGAATATCTCATACAAAAGCTAGGAATAACTACTACAATATCCTACAGTTAAATCCAATTTTTCCAGAAACAGGTTATTATATGCGGGTTTCATGAAGTATAGTCACGTACACACACAGGTTTCTGTGGGTCAAGAAGCACATATGTGTTTCAATCAAGAAAATAATGGGGCAGGCTCTGATATGGGTGCTCTGACAGATATTGGTCATTAATGTCCATATGCTCTGTTCATTAATTTTAGCTGACTGACAAAGATGCCTTGATCATTGACCTGTTAATAATGCATAGGTAGCATAGGTTCAGGGGGACCATTAGCCTTCACATACATTCAACATTGTTGGCATTATGGTTTCCGAGTCCAGCTATGGTTTCAGATATTTATATCATTTATTGCTCAAGTCATGTAAAAGTCTAGGGTGTGATATGTCTTGAATGATTCCTCTTGGACAAATGATGTAATTTATATCCCCACTGTACATGGGATGGATGTTGTAATATTTCTTGTTTCTGTCATGTATAAATAATTGGTATATCCCCACTTGGTTGGGTGGATCATTCAAATTTGGTATATCCTCACATGGTTGGGAGATGGATGTATGTATGAGTCATTGGTGATAGGAAGGTCATCCTCACATAGTTGAGTTATACAGTCATGTTATTCTTTCATGTTTTTTGTGCAGACTCTTCTTGTGCTTAGGAAGAGCATGGATGATTTCAGTGCATATCATCATGTACAAAAGGGGAGCTCAATCAAAGAATTCAACATGTACTCAGGGGTATCATAATCAACATAATATATGTCAAAGGGAAAAATTATCTTGGTCCACCCTTTACCCTTCATGTCAAAGGGGGAGAGTGACTTGGTGTTGTTGTTGCCATCTTGGTGTTATTGTTACCATGAAGTCAAAAGGGGGATATTGTTGGCATTATGATACAGGTGTTGTCCTTGATGGAAACTCATTTAGATGAAAGACCATAGTATAGCATGTTAATAGCAAAGAATTACATATCAGACTACACATAATGAAGAAAGAGAGGTATACATAGGTTCACCTTGACCAAGATGCGTATACACGCAGGTTTACGGAACAAAAGTAGCATATACGTACACATGCATTTTCACAGAAGGAAAAGCGCATATACCTTGGAAAACTAAGTTTTTGGTCTGAGGTATTTTGTCCAGGGTATTTCGATCCAAGGTATTGGTCCAAGGTATTGACCTTAGGTATGTGTTCCAAGGTATTATTCCTAAGTGACTTTGGTCCATGGTATTGAGAAAGGCCTAAAACTATATAAGGAGGAGAATATCATTAGGCCAAGTGTGCAAGTATCCAATATCTAATGAATTGTGAAATCTAGTATGCAGGTTATTGGCTTATGGTGTTGTGCTTGATTTGAACCAAGGATGAACCTTAGCGGTTGATGAGGGATAAGATCTAATGATGGATCAGGAACTTAAGGCTTGAAATGAATTATCATTATGTGGTTTGATCATGTATAGTATAGATCTAAATATTGATGCATGTGTTATTATGTAAATATTATGATCTAGGTATAACTGAAGTCAAGAATAGCTATAGAATTATCAATTATTATTTGCAGATGTGTACACTAGTTGGCTTTGATAAAATCCTGTACACATGCTAGTTCGACACATGGAAGTAGCGTATACATTATGAAGTATGTTTTAGTTTTTTCTGTTTGTTGTTATAGAGTTCTGGGTTCTACTTTGGGTTCTAGTGACTGTATTCTAGTGATAGTATTCTGAATGATCAAATTGAATGTGATTTGCTACAGTAATGATGGGTTGTCAAAGTGATTGATTGATTCAGTTGTGGTTGATTCAAAAAAGTGATGATTGAGTTTCAGTGATTGGTTGATGTAGATGTATTTGATGATTGTATTACAGTTATGATGTTGTTGATGGATCCAGCCTGAAAGTTAATGAAACGTGGTCCTTGGAGGAAGAAAGAAGGTTGTAGCCTTCTGTAGGTTGCTGCCTACGTACTAGTAAACATATTGGCTAGTATAAGAGCTAGGCGGTGGTAGCTGCTTTCCAGTGGTAGCTGGAGAATGAAAGAAGGTTGTAGCCTTTTGTAGGTGGGTTCCTATGTACTGGTATGAGTCTACACCAGTACAAGATTGTAAATAAATTTTCTTATTATTAAAAGAAGACAGAGACGACAACAACAGGTGGTTTTTACCCACATTGGGTTTCCACCTTATATCTTGGTGTTCATGTGTGTTGCTTATATGTGATGCTTTATTCTTCTTTTACTACACTATCTAATAAATCTCTGATATACTGGTTAAAGCTCGATACACAATATATTGTCTAAATCAAAAGTTCTCTACATATACGCTGGTTGCTTTAAGTACAGTCGCGTATACATGATAGTTTACTTAGCTGAAGTATCATATATAAATCTGTTTAGGAAATAAAATTATTGATATGATAATACTTATTCAGCCCCCTCTCAATATTATTTCCAACACCTCCTACTAACATTCTGCAAAAACCTTGCCCTTTTACAATTTTAGCTGATCTGATCTCATGTCATATTCTTGCAGTATTGTTACCCAATTTTCCCTTTTCTCACCTACATCAGTTTGTATTTATAAATTTCTCTCTCCTAAGAATTGGACTACTTCCTATTTCTTTGTCTTTGGGAGCTGGAGTCGATGCCTTCTTCTTTGAATATGTTTTTGGTAAATCAACAGGGCTTCTACTCCTAGTTGTAACATGTAATGCTTCTTGTGCTTCTTCATTCGGAAGGACAAAATCCCACATTCCTTGTAACTCAACTACTTCATCGTCATCTATTTTTTCTTCAGTCATTGAGATCATAGGTAGGCTTTCTTTTGTATGGTCTAAAAGGTTTCCTTGAGGAATTCTCTTCTACCTGTTTCTTGATATCAGCCATTTCATTAGACATGGTTTTAAGGACTTTTTATAGACGTTCAAGATTAAAAGGATCTTTATGTGGTTTTTTCTTGGATTCATCCCTAAAAATTACTTTCTTGGATTTTCATTCTTCTAATGCATTCTTCTTATCTAAGGAAAAAATGCTTTCTTCTACAACTATGGATTCTTTCATGTTATCTTCCAAAGTTGGTTTGACAACTCTATTGACAAAAATAGTTGTGATTGAGGGAAGAGCACAAATGTACCATTCATTTTGGACTTTATCACTGTGCTTGGATGCCATTGGGATTTTATTTAATAACTTATTAAAATGTGAATTGAAGTCCTTAATGGGTTCTCTTGGTTCAGCTTTCAAGTTAGAAAGATCATTGATAAGAGTAGTTGTTGATCAGTCATCTCCAAAATTGGCTAAGAATTTCTCTTAAAATGCATCCCAACTATTAATGGAACTAGATGGTAAAGAAAAATACCTCGATCCTTGTAATTTATATGGGAATAATCTTACAACAACATCTTATTCTACTACTTCATTGAGATTTATGGACAACATAAAGTTTTTTATGTGTTCTTTAGCTGGCAGGCCATCATCAGGGTTGAACTTTGGTAACCACTTTTCTGGATGGGCGTGCAATGGATGTAAAGGTACCAACATCCGAACAGCTCCTAGATTTTTCCATGCTCTTTGAGCATCGTAGGTATCTATGTAGAGGAATATGTTTTGGTAGTTGAAGGTGATTGGGTAGAGGAGGTTGGTGCTCTAGTACTAGTGTAAACCATGATCTGGAGTTGTGAGGTGGATGGTTGATTTTATAATGAAGTGGATGGAATAAATGAGGGTTTTTGTGGTGATGATGAGAGAACCTCACTACGGGATTCAGACTATCTCTTATAAGCTCTCTTTCGATTTGGTAAAAGTAATTCAAATGGGGGGATCCAAATTTTTTCACTCTGCGATCTAGTTAACCATTGAGAGGAGCGAAATTGAGAAGAAACACTAGCTTGGGATAACTGAGATTCTTCTTGAGATATTGAAACCCCTTACATATTATGGATCAATGACTGGAATTCAGGGGTTTATTGAGTGATCAGACCTCTTTAAGATCACAGTATTGGATTCTAAGGGTTTCTTTACAACTTCTCACGTAGGATTTGGAGATTTACAATGCAATCGAGAAGTTCAAGGAGATGGTGAGGGAATTTTACTCTTAGAATGGCCTATGGATTTGGATTTACTTTCTATTCATAGTTAGACCCTCCTTCTAGTGCTAAAAATGTTGAAGCCTTGAATATAGTTGCTACAACATGGGGGAAAACTGCCTAGTTGGGACCTTGGTTAGCAACTCCTTTTCCATTTGGTGTAGTGGCTCCGACTGGGGATAATGGGACTATTTTCCCAAAAAATATTTTGATAGTTTTGGTGGGGTGACATATGATGTAACGGGAAAATGACTGAGCTAATTGTAATCTAATCTAACTAATAAACACATGCATATATCCTAATTTAATACTATTTAGCTATAAATATACGTAGGAATTAAATACGATATGTGATCTACAATGATGTCCTACAAAAATTGGTAATAAAGATCATTCAACTACAATAAGAAGTGAAATCATTTAACAATAATCATTTTGGATAAATAGTTAGACAAAATGATTAAGAAACATATATCACATACAAAATCATTCCTGTATTCAGAATAGAGTCAAAGCTAACATCACAGAAAAGTGCAATAATGCTAAATTGTAATTCAAACTTTCACACATAAAACAAATTATATAAGGAGTATTTCCTGATGCATAAATAAAACAAGATCATATGATAAAAGTACCATATATGACGAGTCTTGCTCATGTGCTTTAGCAATATTAACCCAATCTCAATCAATCCAACACATTCTAAGAATACAAAAGTGCATTTCAGTAGAGAATGCTAGATATTTGAAAGAAAATAGATCATGTTCCATTCACTCCATCAAAACCTGCTCAAAATTATAGAAGTAAAAGGCTTTGAAGAATGTTTTTGATAAAATTTATCGAACCCTCGTTGAATGCATGAGAGGGTTTTAAATACTAAAATATAGGTCCTAAATATATTATTACAAAAAATAGTTGGGGAGGTTTAAACGACCTTCCTCAGAATATGCGAAAAATAAAAATAAAAGAAAAATAAATTAAATGATTAAGTCCTTTGGAAATGATCTCTAAGATCACAAATATCAATCATTGGCTTGAGCTGGGTCAGTGGTTGATCGCATATTTTAACTACCCCACAAATATAATGTTTGTTATTGCTGGCACCACCTTTTGTATTGAGGTTGTTAAGCACCTCAAAGTCATCGTGCCACTATTTGGTTTCACTAAAACTACCAATATGCTTCCTAATTCAGCTTCCTTAGTTGTCTGATTTCCTCCTTTTCCTGCACTGCCTGTCTCCACTACTTATCTAACTATTTGACATTCGGAAGAAATCATGGTATACATTCCTTAACCAGATTGGCACCATGAATATTTCCATTCATGGCTTCTATTATGTGGTTTGATATTGTTGCTTCTATCATTGTTTCCCCTTCCACTTGTTTCAACCAAGAATCCTAATCTATGAACAAGATGTCTTTATGAGATTCTTCCAGATTTGGTAGGTTAACCTTTCTTTGATCCTCTAAATCTGGCCATGTGATAAATTCAGAGAACCATTTATGGATTTTATCATACTCAAGTCTCATGTCAATGACTTGGTTTGTTATCTTATCACTGGTTTCACAGTAAGGACTTATCTATGAGATCTTCTCACAAAGTACTTCCTTTTGCTCCATTAGTTGGGAATTAAGACTGAGGGCTTCTTTCATGAACTCATCGATTTGTAGATTATCCTTAAACTTATCTACCATAGCTTGTATCTGTGTATATATTTATTCTAAGCTGGCCTAATGTTGTATTCTCATCTCTTCTAATTCCTCTTGGAGCTGGGCTACTTGTAATTCTGCTTGTTGATTTTATTTTTCTTCAGCTAATTTCTATTCTAACTACATAATTCTTTGTTCTTTTTCCTTAAGAATCATTTGGACCTTTTTCACTTTGTCAATAGTTGTTGTGGCATAGGCTCCTATGTATTTTGACAATTTTTTGATATTTTCAAATGGGTCCATGGGCAAGTCCATCCAAGGGATGTCCATTGGTTCATTTCCAGAAGTTGTAACAGTTACAATGTCAAACTTTCTTTTCTTCCTCTATATCTTGAATATAGCTTTGTGGGTAGGACTATAAAATACATCTAGTGGAGGTATTTCTTCAACTCTCAAAACAATTTCTGAAGTAGGAGTAACAGGAATGATTTCAACGTCTTGAGTGCGCTTAAATCCTTCCTCTGTCGTTTCCAGATTTGACTTGTGCTAGGTTTTCTTAGGAGTCTGTATCTGAGATGGTTACTCAGGGTTTGAATTTTTGTGAAGCTTTTTGTTGAACTATTCGCATTCATGTTCCAAGTCAATAATTGGGCTTTTACATGACTCAGTTGATGTAGAGACAATCTATTCATGCTTCTTTGTTGATGTTTGCTCGGCTGTCTCTTCTGTAGTTATAGATGTTTCCTTCTCAGACTCTTTATTTGTGTTTCCTCCTCCATTTTGATACTGCTGCTATGAGTGCTCTAACACATGCATCAATTTCTCTTGGGTCTCTTCTTAAGATTTTTGGAGTTGTCCTCCAGGCTCACACTGGGAGTTGGCTCCCTTATTTATTATATCTGCAATAGGTCCAATGGGACTTTCAATAATGTTTTTTATATACATGAAAAGTTGTAAGATCATCTGGGGTTAAAAGTTTTGACCCCAATTGCAACACTTGTGAATATGTTTCTACTTGTAGGAAGAGGTCATCAAAGGGGTCCCTTTCGTGGGTGAACGGATTTACTTTTACCATAGTAGTAAAATTCTTAACAGTGTCGTTTGGGTCATACTACCTTCCCGGAAGTGTAGCTAATTTCAAAGATTTAATAATCTCTGATTCTTTTCATGCATGTCCAAAATCATGTAGCACAAATGCACTCATTGTAATGGGAATGTAGGCTAAATGGCCTTCTTTTGCTCTTTCAGTCATATTCTTAATCCTCCTTCCCTTGATATTTGGTAGGCTATTTCTCTGGCCATTAATTTGTTGGGGACGTAATATGGGAGAAAATTTGGTGAAGTGATGCTCTTGAATACTCTAATGTAGGTAAGGTTCTCTTCCCCAAACCATCTAGCTATCGGTAAGACATCTATATCGGCCTCTTTAGAAAGCCTAGGGGTGGTTCTATTGTACACTTCTTTATGGATGGGTAGCATAAATCCTTGACAAATTTTATCTTTTATCAAAATGGGGGTTAAATTGAGATTTCCTCAAAATCTTATGGTACATATGGATGGGAAGCGAGTCCTATATAGTCCACTTCCAACCCATATTGGGAAATTTAGAACTCAAACAGATTGCATCCATTACAAAAACACTCATGAAAAAAGGGGAACATGCATATAGAGGAATTTCTCTTCATTCTATGTTTTATAATAGCCTTGGCCAAATTCTCTGACAGAATTTGAGCCCAGTTCATTATTGTTGCATTCACTACTGTATCTATGAATGGGAGCCATTCCCAGGAAAACTTGGTGCTATCAATTTCATCATACAACCTACATAACATTCCTACTGCAAAACTAGGAGGGGGAGAAATGGATATCTTAGAGTAAATACCAATTTTAACCTGTTTGAGCTTGCCTTCATTTGATGTCCAAGTTTTCGTGATGTCTACTAGGTCTTCATTTTCCTTGGAAGATTTCTAAAGGAACTGTTTGTTGTAGAGCTTATATGGCTCTGGTAACTAGTACATGAGTCGTATGCTTTCTGCTAAAAGAGACCCCATAACCTCTTTCCTGTGATCCGTGAATGTTTGATCTGCAATGTCTGCCTTGTCAATTACCCATTTGACCATGTCTGTATATGGGATTATCTTTGGTCGTGCAGCTATGCGGTGTAGGAAATAGCATGGTGTCTCGAAATAGGAGGCATCAATTGACTCTTGGGAATCTTTCCTGGCCTTTGTTTCTAGTGTGCTGGTGTACTCCTCTTCTAACAAGTTGTACATGCCATCCAATGTTGTATTTTCTTTGCTCTGCTATCGATAGTATTGGAGAAAACAGGAATCATTTTAGATTTCTCAGATGCCAATACTTTTCCCTTATATCCCATTGTTTCTAACAATGCTCCCTACGTATTTTGCCTCAAATGGAGCAAAGTGTAAGTTATCGGATAAACACAAGTAAGCATAAAAATGAGAATGAATGATACACATTACCTAAAAAGGTTGCAAGAAAGGAGTTGTAATCAAACGTAGATGAAAAGATATCATATCACGTCGAGCCGCTTTTTAACATAAATTCCATTAACCCATATTAAATACCCACTAATGGTCCCTTATCACTGCCTTCATTGCTCATTAATGTACTATACTACAAAACAGGAAGGAAAAATTTTAAGGTGGTGTACTTAAGTTGCGAGAATGTCGATTTTGCGATTGTGATGCAATATCACAAATCACATTATGACATATTTGTCAGTGCATTTTCTCAATGTTTTTTGGGATTCTGTAGGATGCGAGATGCGGGATAAGAAGTATATTATTTTTACTGAGAGTGTAGCATGTTTGAAAGGGAAATGACCTTATAAAGCACTTTTCACTACGTGGCGGATTTAAGTACCCCTTATGACATTGGTTTCTATCGAGTCCAGGCTTTTATCGTATTTCACAAGATCATAGAGTTCGTAAGATTTAGTCCTTTTTAAGTATCTTGAGGCGATGCAGTAAGATTGACTTGTCCTATCATGATATTGCATTTCACACATTTCAACATGCTTTGTGGGTTTCTGTCCTTTGTGAGTGCCGATGTGCGATTGTGATACGGGCTTTATTAAATAGGAAATGTCATAGGTCTTGGCTTTAAACGAAAATCCCAGTGATATTTAAATTAAGCACAGTGATCCCTTTGATTGCAATTCACAAGTTTTTCTTTGTTAACAAGTCTTTTGACACACTTAGTCTGACGATATGCAAAAAGGCGAGAATTGCTAGTTTTCAAAGGGTTTTGATTTGACATATTGCTTTATTCTTAAAAAAACTTAAAAGAAAGTGTCTAACTGCTAAATTTATTTTTTGAAGGATTTTATCAAGGGCCCCATTTATTAATAGAATATTAGCTATTACATCAATAAATAGGGGGTTTTTGAATAGCACAACACATCGCCAACCAATAGGTCACTGGCCCAATGTTGGTACCTCTGCCCGTTCACATATATGTAAACCTTAACATTTCTTAGTTGACCAGAATCGCGGTAGAACCAAGAAACAATGGGTTCATTTGTAGGTGGAACCATGAGTGCCTATGCAAGAACCATGCCGAGGAGGGCATGAAAACTGAGAAAGATTATAAAGGAATATTCGGAGAATATTCTTGTAGGGAATCATGAGGGAATCTAAAGATTCCTTAGAGCTCCAAAGGTCAATTGTTCAAAATATGATCAAGTTTATTATTCTCTTACACAATTTCATGCCACGAATCTAATGGTGATGTCCAATTTTTCATATGACTTTTGCATTTTTCATCCATGATAGAAATTGGAGGTCTAGGGGTCATTTATGTAATGTTGATTGTAGTTCATTTTTGCTTCCATTTAAATAAAGATCCCTCCCCACTTTGAGAAGGCCCAAAGATGTAACCCACATTAGGTGAACTCCATAATCAAATCATTGTGTGCCTTTTATCTCATGGTTTCTTTATGATTTTCGTTTCATTTTCATGTGCTTATGTTACCTCGTTACATGCTCTTTTATATGAAAATTTGTATGCATCGTTGAAGTTGAAAGACGTAGATCAAGTTTGGTATCAAAGCAGGGCTTCTTGATTTGAGTTGCATGAGTGAATGCTAACCAGGATCAAGCTCCCAAGAGGAGACGGAAAGCTCAAATCCTTTGATCCCAAAGTAGGGTGTGCACCACGAAGATGGAACATGGCAAATGAGGAAGCTCGAATGGAGGAAGAGTGAAATTATCGCAAGAGCTTCTTCACCAAGGAAAATAAAGTTGACAAGGTTGTTTGTAGACTATTAGAAGACAATCATGCATGAGAAGAAAGAAAAAAATGCCCATGCATCAATAAATCATGAAGGGGGAAGAGGAGAGACTCCTAAACCACCCTCTCCATCCTCTAGTGACAATTTTTCTTCTTCTTCTTCTCATCACTCTGATAAACATCATAGGAACACATATAAGAGGCCAATTTTTAAGCTAGATTTAAAGTTTGATTTTCATTCATATAATGGAAAATGTAATGCAGAGAAACTAACCAATTCGATTAGACAGATCAAGGTTTATTGTCGGATTCAGCAGATCGAGGAAGATGAGGCCAAGATCCAATTAGCATCTCTTCGATTGAGCGGCACCGCTCTCATCTGGTGGGAGAGAAAGTTCTAGAGAGGAAGCAAAAACTTGGGTAATATCTTTTGTTCTTCGTCCAATTTTTTTCTTCATTAAAAGATTAGTTTTATCCTTTGGGCTATCGACAAAAGGCATTAATGGAATGGCAATATTTAAGATAGGCAAAGGATCTAAATGTACAAAGCTTCACATAAGAATTTAGAAAACAAGCTTTAAACTTAGGCATTTCAATTGATTCACTAGAAACCCTAACAAAGTATATTGGTGGTTTACATAGTTACATCAATAATTCTTTGTTTTTATTTGAGCCTACTACTATTGGTGCATCCAGTGTGAAGGCCATCCACCTTGAAAGTAGGGCAAGAATGATAAATAAGGGCATAGTTTGGGTGAAAGCACAGTAGGGCTTTGGGTTAGAACCTCGACAGAGGAGAAGGAAAATACAATAAGAAATACTCATATAGCTCAGGAAAGATGCTTATATTATCAAACTACGTAAGAGTGACCATACCGAGATTTCCTTTGTTCGACTAGGTCCCTCAGGGTTTAGACCCTTTCTAACTCGTAATGTTCTTCAAACCTGAAAATCATTCAATTCAAACATACATAGCAGTATGGAAGTAAAGCATGTTCATGAAATTTACTTTATATCATATAAACAAATTATTGATCATATATCAAATGAAATTCATATATGAATTAAAACATAATTTGATGCATAAACATAGTTAATTTCAAAACAAGACAACATTTCTTTTATTGCAGTAAGCTATAAATAACATGGAGAGAATTCACCTGAGTCTTCTTCTGGCTCCTAGCAGAACCGTCCTCAAGAATCATCCTATCCCAGCGTTCAACAATCTTCTTCCATCACCAACACCAGGGAGGATATCAATAATTAGGGAAACAAGGGTTTCCTAAAGCTTGGGGAGTACATGAGGCTCAGGGATCCATCAAACTAAGTTAGGGATAATCTCAGTATAATATTTCTATCGCCTCCCCTCCTTAAGGCCTTCCCATGGAGGTCTATTTATACCTCTCTGAATTAGTCTTTTAGTTGGGAAACAGTTGGGCCACGAGCAATAGGAGGTAATCAACTAGTAAAACCCATGAACTACGCCCATAATTAAGGAAATTTAATTTTTTTATGTGTCTTAATACATATACATGGGTTGGGTATTGGCTAACCCATGTGTACATGCTTTTAGCTCAAGGAAAAGTAGCGTACAGGGAATAAAACATTGTTTTTTATATATTTGGACCAAGTCTGGAAGGAGGGGTTTCCCTAGGCCATAAAAAAAGCATCACATATACCAAGAGTGGTAAATGGTGCTATAACAAATGCCCCCTAATATATGAGGTCAGAATGGGTACATGATGGTCGAAATGTATTAAGTGTATGGAAAGAACCATGCCGAGACTAAGAAGGACTTCACTAGAATTCATCCTACCAAGCCATCAAAAGAGATCACAGAGAAACTGTTGCCTGAGGCAGGCATACCCATGCTCAGAGAAAGTAAAGCATGTCTGCATATCAAGTACAAGCGGATCCAATATGTATACTAGTATAGAGGAACTGAAAGTATATAATGGATCATCTGATCATGATAAAAAATGTACATGTCTGAATATCACTTATAAGAAGATGATCAATGATGCTCAAGGATGAAGCTGATCATTGATGTCAAAAATTGATCCCAATAGTACCAAATGAACATGATGGAATAAAATGAATCTACATCACAACTCAGATGCCAACATATAAGATGTCGTTGTGAAGAACTGCAACATATAAGGGGGATGATGTCAACTAGTAGCAACAAGAGCAACTGACAAGTGAACCAAGACATGCTCATGCAACCCAAGGTCTTCATCGACTATCATGGTACATTTCTACATAATGGGAATGAACTATCTGAGTTCGACCACGTGAGAAATTATTTGATTACTGGTCATTGATGTATATCGTTAACAAATGTGAGACTACTCACCAATAATGATAATGAGAGTTAAGGTACCCAATACAATCTAACAAGTGCGAATGAATGAGAGGAAGTCAAACACTTGAAAGAATCTATCAGTCATGAGACAATGATGGTTTCCCACTGTCGATAATGAAGGAATCTTCCACTGATGATTGCAAACCCCAAGGTACTGCCAAATGGACTCTAGATCCCTTTTCTAGAGTAACTAAGTTGCAGTCAATAGGAAAAGATTCGCTAGAAGGAAGGCATTAAGGCATCCTTCATCAATATAGCATGAGTGTAACCCGTAGGCTAATAATGTGGAAGGAATCAGATGAAAAAGATGTAGTAAACCAACTGAAGCACATTTCCGGTGTACACAAGACGTAGCTAGCACATGATAGAAATCCTCTAAACCAACCAATAATGAAAGCTGACACAGAGGCGAGGAATCCACCAATAGGGTAAAACGGAAACCAAGGCACTGCAGGAATCCCAATGTGTGATAATGAAAGTTGATGTTGAACACAAGGGAAACCACTCAGTCAAAGACCCATGACACTAATCAATGCTGAGCACAAGGTGACTTATCAATAATGAAAATAGGGCCAGGGTGTAGCTCTAGATCTTCCCTTAGAGAAATTTGTCGTAGTTGATAAGGACAAGACTTGCTAGCAAGAAGTCAATGGAGACCTTCTCAAACCAACACAAGCAAAGGACCAATATAACTGATGTGATGACAAACATGACACTGACAGCTAGGGATGGCTAACCGAAAAAATAGGTCAAGGGACAGCACAGAGAGGCCGACTCAGGTTTACTTCCCTTGAACAAAATAACGACTCAATGATGACTATATGGCAGCATATGATAACTCTATGTAAGTTTGTCATGCAAGAATAATAAAAAAACTCTCCATATGATTGGAAGAGGTAAACAATTGGAGGAGTACTGACTTAATAACAAGGTTAAGTTGCTCCTTAGTCAAAAATGGAGAGACTTTATTTTGAGTGCTTTGTTCAAGGGCGACATGACTGACTCTAGCTGCCAACAAAATATGGAAATGTCATCTTGTCCCTGGTCCTTTTGGAATATATAATTTTTGTCTTTTTCTTTAAGCTGGAAAAAGAACAAAAGTATGCTATAGTATAGTGGAAAGAACAAGTGTCAAAGAAACAGATGATCTAGTTCCTAGGAGGGGAACATTCCTATGCTTAATGCAGGGAGGTGAAACTGGTCAAGGACACTCAAACGGCTGTTCTTTCCATGGGAAAAAGGATTCGTCAAGTTGGAGAAGCTAAGTGATTGCATGGTTGATTTTTCAGAAGAGATGGTCAAATAAGTGGTTTAAGCACAAGTCCAAGTGAAGCTAGCTCAAGGCCAAAAGGTGCAAATAGTCAAAATGCAATGCAATAGTTCAAATCAACACAAAGGAGCCTCTAGGGTATAAGGCCATAAATTAGCGCGGAAGAAAGGAGAATGTGTCTTCAATGCATCAGTCATGGGGAAACTAAAGATGACTCCTGAGCCTACTCAATTTAGTAGCATGGGAAACCAATGTTAATGAGGTTCTAACTAAGATGCCCATGTAGAATATGGCTCTACCATCACATCATGATTTTGAAATCGGCAAGTGAAAATGGTTTTCTAACCAAGATACAATGGGGTCGACCCTATGGATAATGTATCATTGAATGGAGGCTAGTATGCAAGATGCAATGAAAAATGGATTTCCCTAACCTAAATGCTAGTGAGATAATGATACCTGCCATGACAGGTCAACGGTCGTGGGACCGAAATAACATCTCAAAGAAGTCTCCAAAATTTCCTGTAAAAACAACCCATTCTCGACAATCCAAGCCCACAAGTCAAAAAATCCATGAGAAAAAAATCAATTTTTGAAAAAATATTTTGCAATTTCAAAGTTATATAATGAATTTTAGACTCACGGGTTTTTCATTTCCATTTAGAGCAAAGAGCTTTGGAGCAAAATGAATCAAGCTCCCCTTTGAACAATTGGACCATTCAAATCACCCCAAAGTCTCTAGGTAATCCTCAAATCATACTTGTAATGTTTTATGATAGTTTTTAGAAGTTTTTTCAAAGTTTTGATGATGGGAAACTATGCCCAAAAGTTCAACTTTGCGTACACGTGGGTTGGATGTGAGAAAACCGCGTATATGACAGCCCTACATGTCACTGTGTGTAAAGGGAACTCGCATGTACATGAGTTAAAATTTTAACATATAAGCTATGGTTGAAACTTCAATTTTTGGCAAGATGACTATCACTTGGAGGGAAAGAAGTTTACCACTATAAATAATGAGGTAATGAATGATCCAAATGCATTGAATGCTCTGAGTGGCTGTGGCTTACTTAAGTTATTCAAAATGCCAAATTGAAAGACACTACGCACTTGAAGGAACTTTTGATCCACTACTAGAGTGTAGAGGATGATGCTTTCATGATCAACTAGATGCCTCTATGGATTGAGATCAAAGATATCTATTTTACTACCTGTCTTTCCCGAAGAGTGGAGGTCGTGCACTTGACAGACAGACGAGAGGTAGTCTTTTGGTGGAAGATTATGTCCACATATATTGTCCTGGACATCTAGAGAAGACTGGGAGTCAAATTCCAATCAAACATGTGGAAAGTCTATCCTTGAGGATCTTGTTATTTACCATTGCACGGGTAAATGGGTCAGCTTCCCTGCATTAGGCATCATGAGTATTTATGAGCTTGGCAGTGGAATGCCTTACCCACTATTTGACTAGTGCACACCTCTTTTGACTAACATGAAGAGTCAATTGACTTATATACAAAAGGGTCAAATGAATAACTTTGGATATGGAACCATCTTGTGTTCATTCCTCTTCGAGAAGGTACCTCGGCTATGTCCCAGAGTATCATTGTCCATCAACAGCCCTAGAGATCCACAAATGGGTAGATGGGCGGACTTGATGAAGTGCCTTGGAGGTGGTGACATGCCTAGAATGACTTTTGAGGATGATTTTTTCACCTGGTGGGATCAACAGATCATCGAGGTTGATGACTACCCATATGTCAGCATGGATTTCCGAGGAGATCCAGATTTAGTGTTACCACCAAATGTGGCTTGGGGAGACATAGGTAACAATATTTAATTTTTGTGGGTTTTTTAAGATTTTTTGGATTTTTTAATATGAAATGAGCTTAAAAAAAAAATTGATGAGACAAAATACTGACAAAATATAATGACCATGTTCTAGATGTGGGTTTAGTGAGACCTGATGGGTTTCTGAGACACAGGTGTCGTGGAAGAGGGTCCGAAGAGGTGGCAGCTGAGACAGAGAGATTCCTTTATGTTGTTCAGACAAACTTGGTGAGATTAACTCACCATGTACCTATGATAGCTGTAGAGGATCTGCCTGAGGAGATGCAGTGCCGTGTGGTAGGGGTACCATGGGACTGGGTCCAGATACTTCGGCGTGTAGCCAACGATATGGTTAATGTTTTAGCCGCTCATCCTAAGCCATCTTGATAGATAGATCTATGTATGACTGGACATGATTATGGCCATCAGCCCAAATTTTTATGGCATCCTGCCTGAATTTTGTATATTACTTTTGAACACTCCATCTATATACATGCAATTTTATGATATATATACAGATTTTATTTTATTTTTAATTTATTTAATTTGATTAATGATTAATGTGCCAATATAATGCTTGATTAGAAATAGAGTCTGCTAATGAATTATTAGATCATTAAATGTGAACATATGTGATATAAATAAATGGTCATTGCAACACTCTCACTCTCAAAAATTGGCGATATAAATAAGGATCACGAACTTGATAAGTGTTATTTAGTTGTGACAGCACGAGTGGTGAGTCTAGATAAACTACCAACGAATCAATCCCATAAGATATTGCTTCGGATAGTAAATTAAGAACGGTAGTATATTCGGCAATGTTGTTTGAAGCAGGGCCAATACAAACTCCCCGCGACACCATCAACTGGCCACATGGATAATAAATCACCTAAGCCATAGAAGCAAGATTCTGAGTATGCCTACTTGCACCATCAGCGAATCCGAAATATATCAAATCGTCCATCAATACCTGCCAAAACAGATCAAAAAATATCGATATCACAAAAATTTCAGACATATATGTAAAAAGATACAATATATACAAACACGCAATTGCTCGCCCGAAGCCTAAGAAAAATACTTGTTAAGGTGGATCCCATTTCTGGGCTCTGCCAGCTTGTTCCCTTCAAAATCAATTAATTCATAAGCCCCTTTTTTCAAAACTCGCTTGACTATAAAGGGACCATACCACATAGATTTGAACTTGCCTGCCCCTAGGGTGTCTTTGTTTTGGTCATAGACTAAGACAAGGTCACCTTCAGAAAAACCCCGAGGACGGACAACTTTTTCATATTGAGTTTTAATCCTCTTCTTATGGGCTTCATTTATTATGGTTGCATCTCGACGCCACTCATCAAGATGTTCCAAATGAACCAGGAATTCTTCAAGACTAGATGTCTCGGGAAGAAGTTCTACAAGTAGCTTTAGGGACAAAATTTCACATTTGATAGGGAAGAAAGATTTCAACCCATAAACTAGTTGAAAAGGAGTAAAACCGATGGCAGTCTTAACTGAGATTCAATATTCCCAGAGCACCGGGTATAACATGATGTGCAAATTGGATTGAGTTTTATCAATTGCCCTTTGAAGGATGGTCTTAAGGGACTTATTCATGACTTCAACCTACCCATTGGACTAAGGATAATATGGAGATGAATGCTCTTGCTGGAAGCCCAACTTGAGAGCCAATTTGATCACCAGTTGATTTTGGAAGTGACTACCATCGTCAGTGAAAATATCTCTTGGGATACTAAATCGTGAAAGAACTTGGTTGAAGAGAAACAAGGTTGTTGTCTCACTATTGTTTTTGAAAGTAGGCATGGCCTTATCCCACTTCATAAAGTAGTCTACAACCACAATGATGTACTCATGATTCCCTGCCGAAGCCGGATTACAAGTAGTAAAATCAATGCCCCACTTCATAAATGGACTGAAAGTGATAACAAGAAAAAGAGGAGTTAGATGCATGTGCATTTAACAAGTATAAACATGACAAGTACAACAACATTTGACCCCTTCAATATAGTCTTTAAAAATTGACGGCCAATAGTAGCCTGCTCGCAAAATTTTCTGGGTTATTGCAAGCCCTGATAGATGACCACCATAAGCTCCACTGTGACAATCATTAAGTACTGACTCGACTTATTCCAAAGTTAATAAATGCCTAAGGATTTAGTCAACCCCTTTGTGATATAATTTATCACCAATAATAGCATAGTTTTTGGCAAGGTGACATAACTTTCAACGGTCATCTATGGAGAAAGAAGGTGGAAACTTCAAAGTTTGGAAATATATAATCATATCTCCATATGAGGGATCTTGTGAAGAAATGAGGAATAAATGTTCTTCGGGAAAATTTTCCTCATAAACAATAGCTTCCTCATAAGGCATCTCTGAAATCAATTCCACAAAAAGTAATGACTTCTTAGATTTAGCTGACAAGAATTCCAGATCAAACTCTTGCAGAATAACAATCAATTGATTATACTTGCCCCCAATCACTTGCCTACCAAGGACAAACTGAAAACGATTGACAATTGCTAAGACAAATGTTTTTTGAAGCATAATTTAATGACGAAGCCACTAGATAGCATGGATAGCTGCCAAGGCCAATTCCTCTATATGATAATAGCGTAGCTCAGGTCCTACTAAGCCTCAAATCAAGTAGTACATTACATTCTCATTGTGAGAATCATCCTCGTGAACCAAAAACATACCAATGGTTGATTCTACCGCAGCAGGATACAAAAGGAAATATTTGCCATAATCTAGTGG
This sequence comes from Pinus taeda, assembly GCA_000404065.3. Taxonomy (NCBI): domain Eukaryota; kingdom Viridiplantae; phylum Streptophyta; class Pinopsida; order Pinales; family Pinaceae; genus Pinus; species Pinus taeda. The sequence continues at coordinate 14,479 of APFE030693427.1, read as the reverse complement.
ACTCAATAATGAAGCAGAGGTTAATGCTTTTTTCAAAGCATCAAAAGATCATTGCATGAAATCATCTCATAAAAATGGAACTCCTTTCTTAAGAAAACACATAAATCCTTTGGGAATCTCGGTGTAATTTGCAATAAATCTCCTCAAGTATTATGCCTTTCCTTGGAGACTTTGAAGTTGACGAATGGAAGACAGGGCAGGCAACTGAATTATTGCCTCAACCATGAAAGGATCAACTCGAATCCCTTTAGTTGATACGATGAATCCCAACAACCGACCGGATGTGACCGCAAAAACACATTTATTCAGATTCAATCGGATTTTATAAAAATGCTATCTCTCAAAGACTAACAGAAGGTGGCTGGTATGATCAATTCTCTTGTGAAAATGAGCAGCTAAGTCATCCAAGTATGCTTCAATAACATGTTTGATGTCATGGAAAGCATAAGCCATGGGCAGCTGAAAAGTAGCTCCAACATTTTTAAAGCCAAAAGGCATCTTCTTGTATGAAAATGTGCCCCAAGGACAAATAAAGGTTTGTGCTAATCCTCTGGACAAAGAGTAATTTGATTGTAACCAGAGAATTTGTCCATGAATGAAAAAAATTCATTACCCGCATTCCTCAACATTTGATAAATAAAAAGGCGTGGGCTAATTGTATTTTGGACAAGCTTTATTTAAATACCTAAAGTCGATACATACTCGGATGGTTACTTGCTTTTTATCTACAAAGACTGGGTTGGAAACCCACTCAGTTAGAGGAATGGGGTATATGAAACTTGCCTTAAGCATCTTTCTAACTTCATCTTTAAAATTTGTTGCTTTCTGAGGATTTTCTGGTTGAATTTTTTGACAAATAGGTTTGGCGTTTTCATATGTCTTGATCTCATGTTGGACTATAAATGGATCAATTCTAAGCATTTCCTCATAAGACCAAGTGAACACATCTCGAAACTATTTAAAGAGTTCAATATAGATTTGAATTTGTTCAAGGGAACAATTAGCTCCGATGAAGAAACTTTCGATTACATTAGGATTCCTAGAAATGTTAGATGTACAGTTCGTGAGACAACTGACATGTTACCTTCGGCAGAAAATTGTGTTGGAGCCAAAGGGTTTGAAACTGTAAAAACATCAACAGTAGACATATTGGACAAACTAGATTCAACTTCACACAATGGAGGGAAAAACTATGAACGATGATGTAAATCCTCCCATGGTCGATCCACACCCATCATTTCTTCCAAAATTTCTTCATCGAATGGTAAGATTGTGTCCAAGCAATCTAAAGCTAAAGTAGAATCGACAATCCAAGCCAGAGCCACATCTCCATCTAAATCCTCTTGTGAAAAAGGAGTGGGATGGTTGTCTACAGAGTTAATGATAGATTGGTAAGTGATTTTTCCTACAGACATTGAAAATGCCATTCCACCTACCTTCCCTTCATCTACTGTGGTGTTAGATGAAGGTAAGGGCCAAGGGTCCGAAATATAATGAGTTCGAAAGAACTCTTTCTGAGAAGGTCCCCTAGAGGATGGAATCGCATTAATTCTAGCTATAGGAGGAGGGAGGTCAAATATACCCATTAACAAAGAGTACATCCCAAATCCTAAATTCTCAATAGGTTTATGGGATTGTCCGCCAATGGAACGGTAGAATCTGAAGTTGCGTGAGAGTCACGTGGAGAATGATATAACTGATCAACTCTAACAATCCTCCCCTCATGAGGAAAATAGAGGATGCGGAATAATGATGAAACTATGGCATCCATCTCATAAATCTAATTCCTTCCTAATAGGAGGTTATAATCCAGGTTCACATCGATGATTTCTACCTCAATATTCACTACCTTTCCCCCAACATAGATAGGAAAGGTCAGGATAATCCTGTGCAGCCTATGAGAATGTCCATCAAATGCCATCAAAAGAGTCGGTGAAGGAACAACTAAAGGTGATACAATGGCCTTCCAACATGACATAGACATCATGCATGTGGAAGTTCCCTCATCTATAACAGTCTGAAAAATATTGGTCTTTCAGTATGTGGATTTTATCTGGAAAGCCATATGGTGAGGAAGACTCTTTTTGACATTCAACATATCAAAAGTGAGCACTAAATAATTCTTTAGATCTATTGCACCAATTTCTGAAATAAAAGCACTTCTCTGAGCAAGGCATAACTAGAGAACCTCCAGTGTAGACATAACACAATGAATTTGAGCTAGATCTTCTACAATCAAGTAGTTTTGAGTTGTCCTAGTATTAGGGTTAATAGTTGAGTGCTTTGCGGATCCTTTCGGTATCTGAGGCATAGACTCAACAGAGGGCTACTCAATATGAAGTGGTTCTTTGGCTTTGGGAGTAGATTTATACTTAGATGTTTCTAATTTACCATACTCACATGCTCGCATAGTGACGTCGATATGAGAGCTCATCATAACGAATTTTCCCCTTCCTGGTTGCCCCCGGAGGAGGTACCACCATTAGAATTCACGCCGGAAAGTAATTGTTGCCCTTGGAGAAAAGGGTTAGTCATAATAGCTTGGGAGATAGAGGACCCTTGCTGCACTAATAAGCACTGAGTGTCTTGCATCTTAGGGTAGAGGTGAGTCAGATGATCTCCATTGCATAACTTGAATGGAAATTTTACCTTTTTCTTGAACTCTTTCCTACCCTCTCCGGCATCATTGTCGGGATTGTTTGCATTGTCTTTCCCTTCCTGGTTATTTTTCTTACCTCATCCCTTCTTCTTCCCATTGGATTGTTGATTTTCTTTAGGGTTAGAGGTCTGGACGAGATTATAGAGGTAGGTTGGGAAGGCGTAGGTATAGACGATGTTGTCTGGGTAGAAGAAACAATTTGTAGAGATAACTGATGTAATTGATTCAATAGGTTCACTGTGTTAATATCAATTGATTTGACTATACCATCATCATGGGGACTTGGTTTCAGTTTGGCTAAATTGACGATAGATCTAGAAGCATTAGGTAGAATTTTTTGAAGAACCCCAGACTGAGAATATATCAGTTCCAATTGGTGGGCTCTAAAAATGGCTTGCTCTTTGTATAAACACCAGAGATAGACACATCCTTTGATATCTCAAGCTGTAATAATTTGAGAAACCATTGGAGAAGGAACTTTGGTGGGGTTTTACCTTTGATAAGCCTTTTCCTCCTTCTCCATTCCTGGATGTGATCCGAAATGTGAGTTGCAGTGTCTTGCTGAAAGTTAGCTTGAAGTTCAGTTCCGGCTTGATATTGGACATGCAATTGAAAATGTTTCAAAAATAAATTAGCCACATCAAATAAAGAAGTATAGGTGCCCCCTGGCAACTCTATATACCATTTGGTTGCATTTCCAGTTAGGGTGCACTAAAATAACCTTAGATTGATTGAATCATCTATCAGGGAGTTGGATGAGCACCATAAGTGAAATGTGATCACGTGGTCTCCCTGATCTTCACCAGACATCCCTTCGAATTTTTGGATATCTAAGGGAAGTTTAGTTAGGACTAGAGACCAAGTCGGGTTGTACCGAATCAGATCATTTGTCAATTTAGGGAAGTCTGGCAAGTTCAATGTGGCCAGAAAATGGAGTCATGGAGGACCTTGGGAATTCCATCCAGTGTGGGCGGGGTTCCCAAAGCCATGGATTTTGAAAAACACTAGGTTGTCCGAAGTAACTTGTAGATCCTACCGAACCAAAAGGTGCTCCTTGTGGTCCAACAAAACTCAGAGTTTGACAAACTCCAATAAAAAACGCTCTGTAACCAGTGAATTTACCCCCTAACGAAGTGTTAAAAGGAGTTGACATCCCATGATAAGGATTCCATGTGTTAGAAAATGGTGGAAAATTTTGAAACAAATTAACTGAAGAATACGACACATTCCCTGGTTGGCCGAAAAATTGATTCCCAGCTCCTATCCCACTAACCGTAGGGTTTTAACAACTCTAGAATGGGTTATTACCTTGACCTATAAAAGAAAAAGGCATTGACCCTACTATTGGATTGGAGTGTGGTATATGACCACTTCCAAATGGGAAACCCTAAAAAGAAGCTGATCCACTCATAATGGACGTAGAGGTAGTTGATGGTGTTAGTGTCAGTCTTTTCATCCTTCCTCCAGTGATCAAACATGCTCTTACAAGTGATTTTAAGGCGTCAAAATCAAATTTTGTCATTTCAGTGAGTCTTCAAGCAAAATTTGGTCACTAGGCATTAGGTCTAGGGTTT
>APFE030693427.1:0-10236 GCA_000404065.3 Pinus taeda | reverse complement strand
GTGTGCTTGAATTTCAAGATCCTTATGCAGTGTTTTTGGAGGCGGATAGAGGATCCATATCATTCAACGGATCTGTTTCCAAGTTGTCATGGGAGTTTCCTTTCAGTATTTCTCTCTTGTTGTTCATAAGTGAGCACTTGCGGAAAATTCAAACAGCAGATGGAATACTTACTTGGTTGCATTGGTTTTTTCATTTCACTTGATCAGGTGATGAATGAAACTGTTAGAGTAGGTTTTGATGAATAAGCTCCACTTTTAGCATCATTTCCAGTTTTTCAGTTGTGTTTAAGTATCGAGTCAGTTCTTCGTTGAGTGAGAGTCAATTTGTGTCGTCGAGTCATCAGTTTTCAGTCATGCATTTCTGTTTGAGTTTTTGACTCCATTGCCCAATGGATAAGGCGCTGGTCTGCTCTCCCAAAGATCTGTTGTTCTTGGCACCTCGAAGGAGCTACCATCCCCATTGGAGCCAATGTTAGTGTCAGTATTTGCAGCCTTCCTCCAGTGATCAAACATGCTCTTACAAGTGATTTTAAGGCATCAAAATCAAATTTTGTCATTTCAGTGAGTCTTCAAGCAAAATTTGGTCACTAGGCATTAGGTCTAGGGTTTGCTTTCACTCCTTTCAAAGTTTCCCAAACGTCAGTCTATGTCACTATTCAGCTGAGTCTATCATCATTCAAAAGGTTTTTATCATCATGTCAAGTTCCATTGGGTCATGTCACACCTTGTTCATGCCTCAGTTGCGCCTAGGCAAGGTTCATTTCCCTCTCCTAGGGTTTTGAAGGAAATTTCTCTTGAATGGTCAAATCATTAGAAAAACTTGTATCCAGATGTTCATACACCTTCCCCTATCCTTAATGTACCTTATTAAACACTTCCCATCATTGAGATCGCCCAAATTCCTCATTTTTGCACAAACCCTAGTTTCTTGCTACAACCTGGCAATTTTCTAGGTTGGGCCTGTGTTTTTCCCTTTTGGACCCCTTCCCCTCACTCAATATCTAAGATTCCACTTTCCCCTACTTCCTAACATCCCTCCATACTTTAAAAAATTTCCCCAAGAATTTAGAAGCCCGTTATCCCCTTCATTTCGCTTCATTTCAACAAAATTCCTTGTTTCACACATTGGGATAGGTTTCACTAAAATGATGTTTCTAAGCAATAAAAGACGAATTTTGGAAAGCTGAGAGCAGTTTTTCTCCAAAAATGGCCAAGAAATAGAAACCTCCTTCACTTTTTACACAGGTGTCATGGTTTTATAGAAATGTCAACAATACAATTGCCTCGAGATAATTGATGCACCTCTGAAGTGACCTTGGGAAAATCAAGTTTTCTCCTAGCGTGGTTGGCCAAATAACTTTCTTGATGAGTCAAAGGATAATGAGACAAAAATATCTTTCCAATGAGCTATCATGAGCTCAATGTGGAGTTGAGAAAGGCATTCAAAATTTTACTGCAACATCACTCTTCCTTGAGGAAGCCTCATTTGGCACATTTTGACTAGTCTTGGGCGATTTACGTTTTGGCAAGGCAAAGGAACTCCAAATTGAAAAATTCTAATTGGGTTAGAAGGAAGACTCAAATACCGTTCCAATGAGCTATCCTGCACCTAATTGCGACACTGGGAAGGCCTCCACACATCTCCTACAAAAAGGCGCTACCCACAGGCTCTATGTGCCGCGCGCCTGAAGCCCAGTGCGTCGCGCTCTCCCTATGCGCCGCGCGCCTCGCACGACGCGTAGGATTGGGAGGTCCAAATGAAAAATGGCTTGCAATTTTGGATTTTTCATGAGAAATCATGAATTTTGGCACTTGGACAAGAAATTTGGGCAAGTTTTGGGTCCCCAAAAGGTCAAAAAAGATGCAAAAAATGACCTCACTACCCCATTTTGGACACACAGGAAGTAGTCTTGAGAGAATGAACTTTTGGAGAAGTAAATCAACACCAAATTGGAAAATTCCACTTGGGTTGGAAAGTAGAAAGGTAGGGCTTTCCAGAAAGCTAATCTGAGCTCAATTTGGACTCTTGCAAGTGCCCCAAAAGTAGGCAAAAAGGTGCGCGACACATAGAGCTCAAGCACGCGGCGCATAGAGATTTTTGGTCAAATTTTCACCTTCCAGCTCAAAAATTCGGCCAGTTTGACTAGTTTTTATTTGTGATGTAATTTTTTAATTCTCTTGATGTAATTGATTGAACATGATGTAATTTTTACACTTAGTTAGTTGTTCTACAAGATTCATTCACCAAAGAGTAAAAATTTAATGAATGAATTGGTTTCCTACCTTATAGAGGCAAGTTGTTTTGACTGCCTAGATTGTAGTGCTTTGTTTAGAGTTGGTTGAAACAACTCCTATGATGATGAGATCGACCCCTAGAGGCAAGGGAATGGGTTGGCTTGCCTATATTCTGTAATTTCTCAATCATTTTCAGGGGTTGGAGAGGTTGGACCCTTGGGAAAAGCTTGACACTCTATTGTACATTCACTTCTACATTTTTGGCAAAGGAAAGATGAGGGTTTTGTAGCACTGTTTGGGATCCATGTGGCTTTATGTGTTGATGGTGTGCTTCTTTCAATATTTTTAAGTTGTTGGGTGTATCATTTTCCTTCTCCCATCTTCTGCAATTGAACAAATGAAGTGTTAAGGTAGAATCCATAATTTGTTATGCTCTGCCTTTAAGTTTGTTTGGTTTTCCATGTTTTCATCTATTTATGGAGAATCCTTGAAAACTTCTTGCTATCCTTAACTTCTCACCAGTCAGATCTAGCCATTCATTCTCTTTAAAAGCATCAAGATGATTGCCTTCCTTGCCCCAATCAGACCTCTGCAAAAACTATGTCTCATCCCCGCACCCAAAATTGCCTTTCCCTTGGATTCAACAAAACTCAAAAAAAATCAATTTCAAACTCCTTGTACTTCATACCTAGCCTAAAATTAATTATCAATTTATTCATCTCAAGCCTCATTGATTACCTTTTGCTGAGATTGACCCGGAGAGAGCCCTCTCTTGTCCTCGTAGGGCTAGCTACGAGACTAAGCGCGGTTTGATGTAGCCTTGAGTTTTACCTTATTTCAGCCTAAGGTAGATTTGAGCGCTAAAATAGTGGCGAGCATACTAGGGAAGAAATGGTTTGCTTGTTAGTGTTATTTGATTTATAGCTATAGACGGAGTCTGAAGTCACGCCAGGTAGCCTTCGAACTGCACATTGTTGTGCAAGTGCATAGTAGATAAACGCTGCTTCAGTTGATCTTCGGTCTAGCTTGTAATCATCACACTTAACTTATAAATTTCCCCAGTAGATGTATCGAGTTCAGATCTGATTGTTCATGGTGGACAACAATCAGACACTAGCAAGGCTGAAATCATTCACCTGGCGACTCTAAATCATTTTCGAGATCAGATCCAAAGACTCCACTAGAGGATGATCCCGACCAGAAAAAACATGAAAGGACAAGATGGACAAATCAGGTATTCAAGTTGGAATTTCATCCAAGACATTTTGTTCTTTATCATAAATTATTTCTTCTCTTTTCCCAAGAATGTCAAGAAGGCTTTGCAAAGTATACTGTATTTGAGAAGAGATCCTCGGCCTGTGGTTGATTCTTTCCCTTTGAAGATTGTGAATAACAAAGATTTGCATACCTTTGAGCTTGATCAAGACCTTTCTTCTAAATTTTGTGATGACCATCTTCAAATTGATGAGCCCCAAGAGACCAAGACTAATTTTATACCTGCTGTACATACCCCTACACCTTGTAAAATTCCAGATCAGTATAAACCTCTTGTTTTACCTTCTGTTCTCCATGCTTTCCCCAAAAACTATGATCTATACTTGTCGAGGTTCAATGGTGAAAGTAAGAATGTCAACGTTGAGCAACATGTGCATAATTTTGAGTCTTTTCTAGATATTTTTGAAGTTGATGCAGAAGATGTCAGTATAAGGCTTTTTGCTCTTTCTTTGCAAGGCAAAGTGAAGAGTTGGTTCAGAACCCTCCCTGATGTGAGCATCTCAGATTTCCGACAGTTCGTCAAAATTTTTCTCAATAGGTGGATGATCGGGCAGAACATTTTCCTTATTATAGAAGAGTATAATCAGCTGAAAAGAATGCCAGGGGAGACAGTACAACAATTTTCTGCCAGATTTAACCAAGTTTATTATTCAATGCAAGTTGATATAAGACCTTCTCCTAGATCTACTCTCTTGCACTACCCGAGTGCCTTTGATCTGGAAATGGAGTTTCAGCTGAGAGAAAAGGATATTGCAACACTTCACAAGATGCAGAACAAGGCAGTGAATGTAGAGGCTCATTTGCTAATCTTGTGGGCAAGGTTGAAGGAAGAAGAAAAGAAGAATATTTCAGAGCAGATGACACTTTCAGAGGAAAATCTTGATCTTTTCGTAAATGCAGTAGAAGAGATGGTGCGGAAAATGATTGCAAAAAATGAAAGTAACATTCAAGAACAAGCGGCTGACCCAAAGCATTTTGTTTCTGATCCCAATTGTCATAGTGATTGTTTTATAGATCATTGTGAAGGAGAGAAAGCTGTTGATATGATGTGTTTGTTTGACGATGAATTGCCTCAGTTTGATCAGTATGATGATGATTATGTTCTCCAAAAAGAAGCTAATCTTGTAGACGAATCAACAGCTAGTTTGTGCGAGGAGGAAGTTCACTTTCAGCAGCTCGAATACAGTGATCAACCGATGCATATCAGCTATGAAAATGATGAGGAAAGTGCATCAAAGTTTGAAGTAAGTGAAGAATGTCTGCCATTTTGTTTTGATTCGTTTCAGTTCATCAGAGATAACTACCATGCAATCAGAAATCAAATGTCAACAAGTCTTGATTTGAATCATCTTGAGAGCAATGAAAATTTTGTTCAAGACTTCTCATATTCAGATTTGCAACCCTCGAAAGCCATTGATTGTTAAGTTGCAGCTGAAGACTTGGAAGTGCACACACATGATTTAATGATTCAAGGTGACTCCGTACCATTCTGTTTTGAATCATTTCAGTTTTTGAAGGGTAGATTGCATAGTAAATCTTCAAATGGACAGCCTATAACAAATCAACAATCTCTCAGTGTTAATGTTGAGAAATGAGACAGATAAAAAAATTCTTGAGCAGCCTGTAGCATCAGATTTGCAGCCACCAAATGAAATTGAAGGGCAGATTACAGATGAAGCTGTGGAAGATGAAATACATAATTTGATGATGCAGGAAGATTCTATACCCTTTTGTTCCGAAGAATTTCAGTTTATAAGGCAGAATCTTCGTAAAATCTCTCAAGAAAAAGATGAACAGCTAGAAGGATGTCATACATTTTCAATGGATACATTACAACAGTCTTTTCAAGTTTTTCATGATCCAATAGCTGATGTTTTGGATGAGGTTTGTAGTCAAATTCTTTCTCCATTGACTACATGTGAGCTTGAAACATGTGCTGATATGAATTTGATCCAACAGCCTGTTTCTTTGTCATTTTCAGCAAAGGTCTCGTCACAAGGCTCAGATCAAAGTTTGCATTCATGGTATGAGGAAAAGAGAAGTAATCCATTGGATGAGCTAAGTTCCAGTGTGCTTGAATTTCACGATTCTTATGCAGTGTTTTTGGAGGCGGATAGAGAATTCATATCATTCAACGGATCTGTTTCCAAGTTGTCATGGGAGTTGCCTTTCAGTAGTTCTCTCTTGTTGTCCATAAGTGAGCACTTGCGGAAAATTCGAACAGCAAACGAGATACTTACTTGGTTGCACTGGTTGTTTCATTTCACTTGATCAGTTGATGAATGAAACTGTTAGAGTAGGTTGTGATGAATAAGCTCCACTTTGAGCATCATTTCCAGTTTTTCGGTTGTGTTTAAGTATTGAGTCAGTTTTTAGTTGAGTGAGAGTCAATTTGTCTCATCCGAGTCATCAGTTTTCAGTCATGCATTTTAGTTTGAGTTTTTGACTCCATTGCCCAATGGATAAGGTGCTAGTCTGCTCTCCCAAAGATCTGTCGTTCTTGGCACCTCCAAGGAGCTACCATCCCCATTGGAGCCAATGTTAGTGTTAGCCTTCCTCCAGTGATCAAATATGCTCTTACAAAGTGGTCTCAGAGTGTCCAGGTCAAATTTTGTCATTTCAAAGAGTCTTCAAGCAAAATTTGGTCACTAGGCATTAGGTCTAGGGTTTGTTTGCACTCTTTTCAAAGTTGTCCAAATGGAATTCCATGTCATCATTAAGCTGAGTGTATCATTATTCAGAGGGTTGTCATCATCATGTCAGGTTCCATTGGGTCATTTCACACCTTGTTCATGCTTCAGTTGTGCCGAGGCAAGGTCATTTCCCTCTCCTAGGGTTTTGAAAGCTAATTTCTCTTGGATGGTCAAATCATTAGAAAAACTTGTATCCAGATGTTCATACACCTTCCCCTATCCTTAAAGTACCTTATAAAATGCTTCCCATCACTGAGATCCCCCAAATTCCTCATTTTCGCACAAACCCTAGTTTCTTGCTACAACCTGGCAATTTTCTAAGTTGGGCCTGTGTTTTTCCCTTTTGGACCCCTTCCCCTCACTCAATCTCTGAGATTTCACTTTCCCATGCTTCCTAACATCCCTCCCTACTTCCAAAAAAATTTCTCAAGAATTTAGAAGCCCCCTATCCCCTTCATTTCGCTTCATTTCGACAAAATCCCTTGTTCCACACATCGGGATAAGTTACATTCAAATGATGTTTCTGAGCAATCAAAGATGAATTTGGGAAAACAGAGAGCGGTTTTTGTCCACAACATGCCAAGGAAGAAAAACCTCCTTCACTTTTTACACAGGTGTCATGGTTTTAGAGAAATGTCAAAATTACCGTTGCCTCAGGAGAATCGAATGCAACTTTGAAGTGACCTTGGGAAAATCAAGTTTTCTCCTAGCTTGGTTGGCCAAATGACTTTCTTGATTAGTCAAATGTTAACTAGACACAAAGCTCTTTCCAATGAGATATCATGAGCTCAATTTGGAGTTGCAGAAGGCATTCCAAAGTCGGCTGCAACAACACTCTGCCTTGAGGCAGCCTCATTTGGCACATTTTTACCATTCTTGGGAGATTTGATTTTTGACAGGGAAAATGAACTCAAAATTGAAAAATTCTAGTTGTGTTAGAAATTAGACTCAAAGACCTTTCCAATGAGCTATCCTGCGCCCAATTTGGACACCGGGAAGGCCTCCAAAAAGCATCTGAAAGTCGCGCTACGCGTTGGGAAGAGCGCGCTACGCATTGGGGGTGCGCTAGGCGTTGGGAAGGTTTTCACAGTGTAAATTTACAAGGGCGCTACGCGTTGAGGGCGTGCTAAGCGTTGGGCAAAGGGCGCTATGCGTTGAGTTTTTCGCCCTATAACTTGCAGCAAACACACAAAACACCTCTCTCAGCTCAAGCAAGATACAAGTAAGCTCTTTTCATGGTTGTTTTGTTATTTGTTGCAAAATGAATGTAAAGGAAATATGACAAATATGCCATGAAATTGAAAACGAAAAACCCTAATGTTGGTGTGTAAATTGAAAGACTAAGCTTGCTAGGGTTTTCAAAGTGATATGCTGCCCAAGGTTTTCCCATTTTCATCCTCCTTTTTTCCTCATGGGAGGATTTCATTGCTCGCGACTTCTTCACGGTACCACACCCACCTCCTGAGATTGTCCATGATGAGGGAGGGCCTTCTCAGCAGTTTGATATTCATGAGGGGCCTATACAACAGTCGGACATTCATGAGACCGAGCATTTTGATGCTCCAGCATATGTAACATATCAGAAAGGCCCCAGAGCCTTATTTGCAGCTGCACGACGAGTACTATCTCCACCCGGGGTGGAAGGGGTCTCGTTGACTTCATCGACACAGTGAGTACTATCTCCACATCATGTGGAAGGGGTCTCGCCATCTTCCTCAGCACAGGTACAGGTTCAGGACGGGGGCAAGAGGCCCATGATTGATGAGGGTCCTTCAAGAGGTCAGGACACACATGTCATTGATATTGATGCTAGCTCTCCTACCTCAGAGCTCAAGGAGATCATCCGAGAGCAAAGGGCCGAGAATGAGTCGCTGCACAAGAAATTGCAGATAGAAAAATGGGTGATTAACTATTTAGAGCAGTGGAAGATTCGTGAAGACCGGGCATTGGCCCGTAGGAGACCCGATGATTTGACACCCATAGATCGAGAATCCATGCTTATTCGGGTGAACACTCACTTGGAAAAATTGTTGGCGAAAGCCAATAGAGACAAAGATATGCTCCGCCACATGAAGAATCATTATTGGGCCCGCATGCACGTGTGCAAGGCAAAAATGAAGGTTCTCAAGAGACGATTGGCCAAAGCACTAAAACGGAGGAAAAGGCCCGATCCACTTCAGATTTTGGCTGATGCCACCTTGAGGGAGCATGGCACTCAATGATACACCCCCAGCTCAAAATTCAGACAATTTGGAGCAATTTTGGTCATTTTTGAAAATTTTTGTCAAAAACAAGTTTTTGTCCCCAACGCGTAGCGCGCCCGGCGCTACCCTTTCGTTGTGGAGGTCCATTTCAGGAAAAGTTTGCATTTTTGGATTTGTCATGACAAATACAGTTGCTCAGTCATGGCCAAGAAATTTCATGGAGATTTGAGCCCCCAAAAGGTCAAAAAACAAGCAAAAAATGACCTTCTGCCACTTTTTGGACACACAGGAAGCAGTCTTGGGAGATTGCAATTTTGGAGGGGCAAATGGCCACCAAATTGAAAAATTCCACTTGGGATGAAAAGTAGACATCCAGAACTTTCCAACAAGCCCACTTGTGCCTCATTTGGATGCCGGGAAGTACCTCAAAATGGACCTGAAAGGCGTGCTATGCGTAGAGAAATGGCGCGCTATGCGTTGGGGAAATTGGCCAGTTTTGCACCTTCAGCTCAGAACAACGCAACTTTTGACCAGTTTTGGCTTTTCATGGGATTTTTCACCCTCTTTGATGTAACTAATGTAATTTCATGATTGACATGGCACTTTTTACCTATTCTAGAAGATTCATTCACAAAATGGGAAAAAATTAATGAATGAATTGGTTTCCAAGTTTATAGAGGCAAGTTGTTTTGATTGCCTAGTTTGTAGTGCTCAGTTTAGAATTGGTTGAAACGGCTCCTAGAAGGAGGAGCTCGACCCCTAGAGGTTAGGGAATGGTTTAGCTTGGTATATATATGTAATTTTTCATTCAGTAGCAGAGGTTGGACTCTTGGGATAGTTTTGAGACTATATTGTACATATTTTATCAGCATTTTTGGGAAAGGAAGACCAGGGTTTTGCAGCACTATTTGGGATCCATGTGGCTTTATGTCTTGATGGTGTGTTTCTTTCAGTTCTTGTAAGTTATGTATGTGCATCATTATCTTTATTAAATCTTCTCTTATTAAGCAAATGAAGTGTTAAGGTAGAATCCATGAAACTGCCATGCTCTGACTTTAAATTTGTTTAATATTCTATGTTTTCTTCAGTTTAAGGAGAATCCTTGAGACCTCTTGCTCTCCTTAGCCTCTCACCGGTCTGATCTATCCATATCACCTGATTTAAGGCATCAAAACAATTGCCTATCTTGCCCCAAGTGGACCTCTGCAAAAACTGTGCCTCATCCCCGCACCCAAAATTGCCTTTCCCTTGATTTCAACAAAATCATAAAAAATCAATCCTAAAATTTTTGTACTTATTACCTAGCCTAAAATCAGTCATCAATTCGGTCATCTTGAGCATTCTTGATTACCTTTTGCCAAGTTTGACCCGGAGAGAGCCCTCTCCTGTCCTCGTAGGGCTAGCTACGAGGCTGAGCGTGGTTTGATGTGGTCTTGAGTCTTGCCTTATTTCAGCCTAAGGCAGATTTGAGCGCTAACATAGTGGTGACCATACTGGGGAAGAAACTGGTTTGCTTGTTAGTGTTATTTGATTTATAGCCACAGACGGAGTCTGAAGTCACGCCAGGTAGCCTTCGAACTGCACATTGCTCTGCGAGTGCATAGTAGATAAACGTTGCTTCAGTCGATCTCCGGTCTAGCTTGTAATCGTAACACTTAACTTATAAATTGCCCCAGTACATGTATCGAGTTGAGATCTGATTGTTGATGGTGGACAACGATCAGACACTGGCAAGGCTGAAATCATTCACCTGGTGACTCTAAATCATTTTTGAGATCAGATCCAAAGACTCCACTGGAGGATGATCCCGACCAGCAAAAACATGAAAG
>APFE030693420.1:0-17586 GCA_000404065.3 Pinus taeda | reverse complement strand
TAAAAGCATATACCCGAATGATGCTTTTACATTCAGAAACTATCAGTCAGCAAGTTCATCTTGTTTCACAGTTGCTTAAATGGCTGCACTGGCTGTTCGATTTCACCTAATGGAAAAGTAACCACCGGTTAGGGTAGGTAGGTAGAAGGAATAAAGCGGCCGGAGAAAACAAGTTTTGCAGAAGACAGCAAGAAACTAAAAACCAAGGCATTTTGGCCTACTGTTCTTGACTTCTCACAAGGAGAAGCCATCCCCGAGTGGAGCCACTGTTAGCTTCTAGCTGCAGCAGGTTGTTCATTTTTCATAATTGGCATTTCACAGGCCAAATATGTCGTACTTTTCTTGCTGCAATGCTCCATATTTGCTTAGCAGTCTCCAAGTGAAGAAGGCTACTTCAAGTTCATCCAATTGCCTTCAAATTTTGTAAAGTTATCCTGACATCGCTATTTTTTAGTTAAAGGGAGGTCCAAATAGTTTAATCTTGGTCTCCCTAGGTTTAAATTTCCTGTTTTAGAATATAGAGATTGTAAATCTGTCCAAACAGTTTAATCTTGGCAGATTCTTAAATAGGTAGAGAAGCAGAGGAGCCCAACAGTTTAATCTCGGCTCCAGAAGAAATAAGGGTAGTATGTAGATAGGAAAGCATCAAAAGAAAAATGAATGACGGGTTTGCAGGTCTAAGTGCACCCCCAAGCAAAAGAAGAAAAAATGCTAGGCAAGTAGGCTGAGTAGGTAGTTCTGAGGTTGTTGAATTGCTGACCAGTTCCAGGTTTTCAGGTATTATATCATGCAGAACATAATCGGCAAGGATTTGTAAGCAAGAAAGCTCAAAAGAGGTATAACTGACTCCCTTTCTCTGTTTTCCCCAATCATTAACTAAATTCCCCAAAAGAGATCAAGATCTGCTTGACACCTCTTAAGTTCCATCATCTTCATAACACTGGCTTGAGTAAAGATCTGCTTTACCCAAAGTTGTTCCATATTTTCTTCTAAAGTATGGTCCTATCCCCTTGTAACAGCCTAAGCTCTCCCGAACTTAGCGTTTTCTTGCCATCTCCATATTAACCACTAACATTATTATTTAACTCCCTATTCTTCCTATCCCCTTATTAATATTAAGTAAAATCCCCCTACGTAATATCCCTCCCCTTGGTTGAAAAATAACCATAAGAACTCCTGGGAATTACTCAGTTTATCTGAAACTTGGCAAGAGCCCCTGACCTCCAAACCACCTCCCAGATACAATAGACTCCTTCCAAAGTACAAAATCCCTCTGAGGTAATCGGACCCCTTCCGAAACCTCGAATGCCCTTCACACCCACTTACTTGCTCTTTCCTCCTCAAAGTCGTTTCGCATCGCAACCTCGCACTCTCATCGTCATGCAAGTCATCACCCATCCGTTCCCCGCCGATGCGATATTGCGATATCGGCGATCGGCGATCGCAAGCGCCGAGTGTCCAATCCATTCACCTCTCCGTCTCCGCCGATACGATATTGCAATATCGCCGATCGGCATTCGCAAGCGCCAAGTGTCCAACCCAATTACCCCCCTTTGTTCCCTGCCGACGCGATATCGCGATATCGCATCGAAGTCTCTTCAACACATTACCTCCAGTATCTCACCATGTCACTCTGTACCAGGGACCCACAGCTGACGTCATCCGCCGTACAGCGGGCGCCATGCTTACGTCAGCAGCCAGAAAGCCGAAAAGCTTCGCGCAGGAAGAAAAATCTCACTTCGGAGCTCCAGATCAAGAAACCGAGGCAGTTTCCGATGCGCGATTAGCGTTAGCGCTAATCGCGCATCGCTACGAGAAATAGGCCATTTTGAGGAATCTTCAGGGAATCTTCTGATTTCTGAGACCATCGCGCGCTGAAAAGCCCGAAAATCGCCCGATCGTGCCAAAAAGATCCGGTTTAAAGACAGCAGCAGATCAATCACAGAGTTTAAAGTGTATCAGATCAAATCAGCAGGCATCAAGCGTGTCAAAGAGTATCAGTCGACGGCGGAAGCCATCAATGTAGCGGCAAAGTGTATCAGCGAATATTTTGAGCAGCGACCTGAAGCAAGAGAACATTTAATATCTTCCAGCAGATTCATAGAAGGAGGGCGAAACTACTTGAATCTCTCAAATCATAATTATTGCACATTCAATCTACACCAAAGCCGACCTGCAGTCCCCGAAGCACAATCACTCCAGCAGCACCGCATCTGGTCACCAAGGGCCACCTCATCACCTGTTCCGATCCAACTGCCCCCAGCGCAGCCAAAAAGATTTACTTGCATTTAATTCCAGCGGAATTTAGATTTTTGAAGAGTTCTAAGCAAACCTGTCAAGGTCATTTGTAATGATGTCTTTCCGATATTTTGTTTATAAATACCACCCTAAGCCATGTTGTAAGGGGTTGGTTGGTTGGTAGTAGTTGTTGGTCAGTATCCTTTCCAGCATTTTCTCTGAGCAAAGACTCGCACTATAACTGTCATAATTTCCATAATCAAAGATTGTTGAAAGCATGGATTGCGAAACAACTTGATGTTTTCTCTTGGCCAAGGAATGATCACGGAATTCTTGTGCTTCTACATGATCCAATAAGTGTTCCTCTCCTCTGTTTATTTCATGTTTTTTACCACCTTTCGCCTTTCTAAATTGCAGGAAAAAAGAATAGCTTAAGATTTGTTCCAATACACCTTAAGTTCAATTTCTGTGTTTTTCAATGTTTTCTTCAGAAACAGTTATGAGCTTGTATTCTTAAATGATCTGGTTTACGCTGTTTCTTCACATATGAGTGCATGTCTTAGGAATTCTTAACTGCTCCGGGATCCCACTCATCCACTTCTCCTCTTTGTCAGCATGATGAAATGATTCTCCTTTGCCTTTCATCCCTGATGTTCACTTCGTACTTTCAGCAGATCGAGAATTGTATCCTGTGTGGCTATCCCGCTCCGTATCCCCTTGTGACCAAGAAAACGCTCGCACGCCTCAATCTGTGACTCCATGCCCAATGGTTCGAAACTTATAACACCTTACTGTGCCTCTTTATTCAAGAATCCTACCTTCCTTCCAATCACAGTCAACATTCCCTTGAAGTCAGAAAGCTAGCCTAAAATCATCAACTAAAGTTGAATCAAAAGGAGAGAGCCCTCTCCGATTGCAGGTGGGCTAGAACCTGCAATCAGAAGATTGGTTTGTGGTTACCTCGGCTGTATCTCTATTAGGAGCCTAGGGACAACCTGAGTGATAACATAATGGCGACTCTACTGGGGACCTCCTCAGTTAAATCAATGCAACTAGTCTGCAGCTCTACAACGGAAGAAACCGACTTGTAAAAGCCTCGGTTGACCTGTATCTGCGCACTCCATTGGGGGTTCAAGCGCTTTGTTCATCTTCAAACCCCACTGGAGGAAGTGCTCCTGTTTTTCAAAGCTTGTCACGCTTAGTTCTGCTCTTTGATGGTGGACGGAGATCAGGCACTTCAGAGTTTAGACATCCACCTGGCAACTCCACTTCAATTTCAATCAAAGGCTCCACTGAGGAACGAACCAAATGTTACAGCCAAGTGCCCCATGTAGTAACAACAAGAGAGAATGACCGAATCTTGGGAGGAACTTCCTTTAGAAGAAGCTTTAGATAAATGCAGAGAAAGTTTATCAGAGTTCGAGCTTAATGAAGAATCTTTCAGAGCGGTATTGTCAAAAATACCAGGCGGCCGGAATAAACTCTTCCTTGAGCTTGTTGTGGAAAAATATGAGAATGAGATTGAACTCTTGGGAGCTCAAAGTCAGTCTTATGTGTTTCGCAACCCTCAAGAGTTTTGCCAAAATCTTCCTCCTCCAGTTCACAAGGAAATAGTGTTGTCTACTGAATTACAGTTTGAGTATGATCTGGGTTCCAAGGGAAAGATAGAAGGATCATTGGCTAGGGCCATTACCGAAGATGTAGCTGATCCCTCCGACCTAAAGAACCCAGAATCATGCCTGCGCTTCCATTCCCATATTTAGGAGGGAACACTGTTGCCTGAGGACCTGCAGATTCTGTGTGATCTGGGTTCCAAGGGAAAGAAAGAAGGATCATAGGCTAGGGTCGTTACCGAAGATGTAGCTGATCCTTCCGACCCAAGGGATCCTAAATCATGCCGAAGTCCCCCGTCCTCAACTCAGGAGAAGATGTTGCTACCTGCTGATTCACAAACTCTGCATGACTCTACTAACAAACAAGAAGCAGAAGAAGTTCTCTCACAGGGTAAGTTCATCGATCCAATCGCAGACTACATGGAACTTCGGCTTAACATAATTTTGTTAACCTATATTTTCAGTGAAGACCGTAAGCTTCAGCAGCAAGTAATGGAGGCCACAATTTTGGTTGTAAAAGCATATTCCCAAATGATGATTTTGCGTTCAGAAACGATCAGTCAACAAGATTATCTTGTTTCACAGTTGCTTAAATGGCTGCACTGGTTGTTTGATTTTACCTAACAGCAAAGTAACTGCTGGTTAGGGTAGGTAGGTAGAAGGAATAAAGCGGTCGGAGAAAACAAATTTTGCAGAAGACAGCAAGAAACTAAAATCCAAGGTGTTCTGGCCTGCTGTTCTTGACTCCTCACAAGGAGAACCCATCCCCGAGTGGAGCCACTGTTAGCTTCCTGCTGCAGCAGGTATTCATTTTTCATGATTTTCATTTCACAGGCGAAATATGTCGTAATTTACTTGCTGCAATGCTCCATATTTGCTCAAACAGTCTCCAGATGAAGAAGGTTATTTCAAGTTCATTCAATTGCCTTCAAATTTTGTAAACTTATCCCGATTTCGCTATTTTTAGTTAAAGGGAGGGCCAAACAGTTTAATCTTGGTCTCCCTAGGCTTAAATTTCCTGTTTTAGAATATAGAGATTGTGAATCTGTCCAAACAGTTTAATCTTGGCAGATTCTTAGATAGGTAGAGAAGCAGAGGAGCTCAACAGTCTAATCTGAGCTCCAGAAGAAATAAGGGTAGTATGTATATAGGAAAGCATCAAAAGAAAAGAATGATGGGTTTGCAAGTCTAAGTGCACCCCCAAACAAAAGAAGAAAAAATGCTAGGAAAGTAGGCTGGGTAGGTAGTTCTGAGGTTGTTGAAATTGCTGACCAGTTCCAAGTGTTCAGGTATCATATCATGTAGAACATAATCAGCAAAGATTTGTAAGCAAAAAGGCTCAAAAGAGGTATAACTGACTCCCCTTCTCTGTTTTCCCCAATCATTAACTAACTTCCCCAAAAGAGGTCAAGATCTGCTTGACACCTCTTAAGTTCATCATCTCCATAACTCTGGCTTGAGTAAAGATCTGGTCTACTCAAAGTTGTTCCATATTTTCTCCCAAAGTATGGTCCTACCCCCTTGCAACATCCTAATCTCTCCCGAACTTAGCGCTTTCTTACCATCTCGAGATTAACCATTAACATTATTATTTAGCTCCCTATTCTTCCCGTCCCCTTATTAATATTATGTAAAAGTCCCCTACGTAATATCCCTCCCCCTGGTTGAAAAATAACCATAAGTACTCCCAGGAATTGCTCAGTTTATCCGAAACTCAGCAAGAACCCTTGACCCCCAAAACCACCTTCCAGATACGATGGACTCCTTCCAAAGTATAAAATCCCTCCGAGGTAATCAGACCTCTTCTGAAACCTCAAGAACCCTTCACACCCACTTACCAACTCTTTTCTCCTCGAAAGTCGTTTTCGCATCGCACTTTCGCACTCTCATCTTCATGAAAAACATCGCCCATCCGTCCCCCGCCGATGCAATATTGCGATATCGGCAATCGGTGATTACAAATGCTGAGTGTCAAATTCCTTCACCCCTCCTCTCCGCTAATGCGATATCACCGATATCGCAGATCGACAGTCGCAAGCGCCAAGTCTCCAAACCAATTTTCCCCTCGTTCCCTTCCGACGTGATATCGCGATATCGCATCGGAGTCTCTTCACCATAGTACACCCAGTACCTCACCACGTCTCTCTGTACCAGGGACCCACAGCTGACGTCATCCGCCATACAGCGGACGCCATGCTTACGTCAATAGCCAGAAAGCTGAAAAAGTTTCACGCAGGAAGAAAAATCGCACTTCGGGGCTCCAGATCAAGAAACAGAGGCAGTTTCCGATGCGCGAATAGCGCGAAGCGCTATTCGCGCATCGCTACGGGAAATAGGCCATTTCGAGGAATCTTCAGGGAATCTTCTCATTGCTGAGCCCATTGCACGCCGAAAAAGCCCGAAAATCGCCCGATCGTGCAAAAGGATATGATTTAAAGACAGCAGCAGATCATTCACATAGTTTAAAGTGTATCAGATCAAATCAGCAGGCATCAAGCGTGTCAAAGAGTATCAATCGATGACGGAAGCCATCAATGTAACGGCAAAGTGTATCAGCGAATATTTTGAGCAGCGGCCTGAAAGCAAGAGAAAATTGAATATCGTCCAGCAGATTCATCAAGGGAGACCGAAACCACCTCAAGCTCTCAAATCATAATTATTGCACATTAAATTCACATCGAGACGAAGTTCAGTCCCCAAAGCACAATCATTCAGCAGCACCGCATCTGGTCCCTAAGGGCCACCTCTTCACCTGTTCCGATCAAGCTGCCCCCCAGCGCAGCCAAAAAGATTTACTTGCATTTAATTCCAGCAGCATTTAGATTTTTGAAGAGTTCTAAGCAGACCTGTCAAGGTCACTTGTAATGATGTCTTTCCGATATTTTGGTTTATTAAATACCACCCTAAGCAATGTTGTGAGGGTTGGTTGGTTGGTAGTAGTTGTTGGTCAGTTTTCTTTCCAGCATTTTCTCTGAGCAAAGACTCGCACTGTAACTGTCATAATTTTCCATAATCAAAGATTGTTGAAAGCATGGATTGCGAAACAACTTGATGTTTTCTCTTGGCCAATGAATGATCACGGAATTCCTGTGTCTCCACATGATCCAATAAGTGTTCTTCTTCCCTGTTTATTTTATGTTTTTATCACCTTTCCGCCTTCTAAATCGCAGGAAAAAAGAATAGCTTAAGATTTGTTTCAATACACCTTAAGTTCAATTTCTTCGTTTTTCAATGTTTTCTTCACAGACAGTTATGAGCTTGTATTCTTAAATGATCTGGTTTACGCTGTTTCTTTCACATATGACTGCATGTCTTAGGAATTCTTAACTACTCCGGGATCCCACTCATCCACTTCTCCTCTCCGTCAGCATGATGAAATGATTCTCCTTTGCCTTTCATCCCTTATGTTCATTCCGTACTTTCAGCAGAACCAACATTGTATCCTGTGTGGCTATCCCGCTCCATATCCCCTTGTGACCAAGAAAACGCTCGCATGCCTCAATCTGTGACTCCATGCCCAATGGTTCGAAACTTATAACACCTTACTATGCCTCTTCGCTCGAGAATCCTACCTTCCTCCCAATCACAGTCAACATTCCCTTGAAGTCAAAAAGCTAGCCTAAAATCATCAACTAAGGTTGAATCAAAAGGAGAGAGCCCTCTCCGATTGCAGGTGGGCTAGAACCTGCAATCAGAAGATTGGTTTGTGGTTACCTCGGCTGTATCCCTATTAGGAGCCTAGGGACAACCTGAGTGATAACACCCTCCAAGAATGCTACTTAGGGTACACCCCCATGATGTGGAGTATCTATCATTCACCAACATATTAACACATATTGCAATATGCCATGTAAAATGAAATATATCCCAATGTATATAAATTTATTTCTATGTACATACAAATATTCTGAGGTTGAACTGCATATATCAATGCAGTGTCATGGCAAGTAGAACAATCTCAAGGCATGCTACATGCCATTTGGATCTCATGGACAAGGAGTCAATGTGGGACTAACACATGAGACTAACACCTAGAGTGGCTAGTCCAACCAATTTATAAGTAATTAAGTTGTGCATAAGAAGTAATCTATTAAGGGTCAAATAAGATATAGATATATAGATATATAGATATATATTAGCTTAGTCTAAGAAAGCTGGAAAATAATGGAAAATGTGGCATGATTTTCGTAAAATGTAGCTATTTTTTTTGAAAATATGAGCCATAGTTGTTAATCTTAAATATTTTGGGTCGCCTAGCGGATTTTGATGGTGATGAATCCATTTCCACCATAAGAACAAGATTCAAACCACCCTCATATTTTTAAGAAAAAAATAGTATGATTCCTCAAGTTTTGACTCTCCTGCAAAATCTTAAGCCTCTACACACAACACTTATATATAGATTATTTTGAGCTTGGTCTAAATTAAAACAATTTTTATTTTAGGAGGAGCCATGACAACGGGTCTAGGGTTTCGATGCCACGACTCGTTGCAGCCCGCATCCTCTATTTCCCACCTGCACCTGCCCCCGTAACCTGTGACTTAACCTCTGTTCTCCCCTATGTATTTTGATCTGGGTAATAGTTTGACCGACCCCTGCTGTTGCGGTATAATCCTTTCCTCACAGGTTTTCCTCCCTACCCATTTACTGTTAGTGCTTTTGTCCTCTTCTAGTAGTTGTCATAAACAAATCTTGACAGTTATGGATGAGCTGGGTGACTTTGCACATCCTTCGAAGGATGTACCCATATGGACACCCACGAGGACCACCGCTGCCAGTTTATTCCCCCCTTACCAATGAAATTGAAGCTTTCCCTCTGTTTTCTCACCCTCGCATCCCGCCGGTTTCTCTCCCAGAAGACACATCCTGTCCCTCTGAGTTCATCACTCAACCCCTCTCCCCGCACTCCCTAGCCCTTATCGACCCTCCATCTAAACCTATCTGCCATTCTCTCGGAGGTGATACTACTGTTAACCCACCTCTGATGGTGACTAGCCCCCCTCCTTTAGAAATTCCCCAAGGTTTTGCGGTCCTTGGACCGGTACCATCTACTCCTTGGTTATCTTCAACCGCTTCTAAGGGACATTATATGGGCATTGGACTGATTTCTAGTATTTTGACTACTATTCCGCAGGTGATGACTGAAAACCCCAGGGTTTCCCCTTCTTCGGGACCTTCTCAACCCTCCTCGGCTTAGGAAACTTTGGCTGTAGAAAGAATAGGGTTATAAAATTCTGGCCGAGTGTGGTGCCCCTGAATTTTGAAGAGGACATTAAATTACTAAATGCTTTGGACATTGCCGAAAAGGTGCTAGTTGGTTGGGTACGTGGTAGACACTACATAGTGGCGAAATTACAACAATGGGTCTCAGAGGTCTGGGGTGAAAACTTGAAGGATACCTCAAAGGTACAAACCGTAGTCAAAGGTTGGTTTGCATTGCATTTCAGCTGTTTGGAACATACCAACTAGGTGCTTTCCATGGTCTGGCACCTTGACCAAGCTCCTGTACTTCTCAGAAGATGGACTCCCCTATTTGACCCGGAGCAGGAGAGGGTCGATGTAGGCCCTATATCGGTTCGACTGCTGAGACTACCCTTACATGTTTGGATGGAAGAAGTCTTCAAGTGCATTGGGAATTCCCTCGGTGTTTACATCACTTTTGACGATTCATACCAGACTTCAGGGAAATTGGCATATGCCAGGATATTGGTATATCTAGATCTTTCAAAGCGTTTGCTTGAGTACATAAACATCCAATGGAGGAATAATACAAGAAGACAACTACTGGATTATGAGGGTGTACCATTTCGTTGCCGGAGGTGCCATAAGGTAGGGCATCTCTATAAAGACTGCCCCTACTGGGAAAAAAGAAAAATCAAGCCTCGGCACTGGAAAATGCAACCCACCTGCATACTCCTCAGGATGCTCAACCTAGGCGACAGGCTACTATGACTCCTTAGAACCCGATTGCTTCTGAGATCCCTGTCAATCATCAGAAGAACCCAGTAGAAGAGAACAAGGCACCCGCACAGCCAAAGAAGTGAGGGCGGCCTCCCAACCATCCTCAACCACCTCCTACTTCTCGACCTCAGTCGCCATCTGAGGGTTTGCCCTCATCGGCTATGATTCCTCCCTCCACCCCTATTTCCTCTTACTGCTCATCTCATATTGATTGCATTTTATCAAGCTCTTTTTCTGATCTACATGTCATGAACTCATCCTCTGAACATCTAGGATTGGGTCTGGATTCTGACCCCCCTTTCATCGCTTAGTTCATCTGCCTGATTACTTCCAACCCCATTTTCTCACCTACCCCCTCCTCGACTACTCCCTCTCACCTCCCTTCAACTACTCCTACGTTCCAGGTCCCCCCACCTGGAAGGTACTTGACCCGCTCAAAATCGAAGAGACAAGCCCAGGACCATGTTGGGCTTGATATACTTCACTCTTCCCCTCCCCCAAAACTCCACAGGGGCCGACCTTCCAATCTATATAAATCCCAAGGCACTTCTGAAGATGATATTACTTTGGGGGTTCAATCTACCATCCCAGGGATGCTTAGAGCCAGAGAATCCCAACCTGCCCCCCCCCTCCATGAAGATCTTCTCTTACAATTGTAGAGGGTTGGCTAGGTCGGACAAAAAAATAGCTCTTCGTCATTTGCTAAAAAATGTTCCGCTTGATATTATCTTCCTACAAGAAACCCTGGGACCTGTATTAAACATCTCATAGTTCCTCCAAAACATGTTTCCTGGCTGGATTTTTATTGGACTTGATGCACATCGGAGGTCGGGAGGATTAGCTTTGGGCTATAACTCCCATATCATAAAGATGCTCAATTGGTGGGGTGGTCTGGGCCATCTTGGAGCAAATATCAGATCTGTTGATCTGGGGATGAATTTGCATATATATAATGTTTATGGGCCTTGCTAGAACATATCTAATTTTTGGCAAAACCTCCTGAGTTCTAATTTATTTTTGACTGACCACCTGATCCTTGGTGGGGACCTTAATTTTTCCATCGTACATTCTGAATCATGGGGGCACAAGGCACAACGAGACTCCCTTTCAGATTACTTTCTATCTGAACTAGATGCTCACCATCTGATTGACATCCCCTCTGCAAAGCCCCAAGCGACATGGAGGAACAACAGGACTGGGGAAGACAGTTTGGCCTATAGACTTGACCACTTCCTTGTCAAAGAAAAGGTTATGGACTTGGGTTTACATATTCGACACTGGGTAGGTACAGGTGCGATCTCTGATCACCTACCCCTTTACTTGGAAATTGAAGGAGGGCAAACAAAACCTAAAGGACACTTCAAGTTCTGTTATGTCTCGCTCATGGATTACTCCTATAAAAAAATGGTCACTGATTTCTGGAAGGTCAACCCCCTTGGGAGAAGAGAAGACAGTGATAAAGGATTCATGCACAATCTTACAAGCCTGAAGAGAATGTCCAAACTTTGGGCACATAACAAAAGAGTATAGGAGGAACAAACTCTCTGTAGGATTGAATCTGAAATTGTTGCATTTGAAAATAATCTTCGAGGAATATACACCTCAGATGAACATAAGGAAATGATGGTTTCTCATTATGCTGAAAGGGAAAAAATTCTCAAGGATAAGGAAGAAACCTGGTGCCTAAGAAGCAGAGCCATCTGGATGCTTGAAGGGGACGAAAACACAAAATTCTATCACAAGTTCATCAATGGAAGAAAGGTGATCAACACCATTTGGCAGCTAAAAAATTAGGAGGGGCAGATTGTTAATACATTCCCACAACTTGTTGAACTTGCCTCCTCTCATTTCAAAAACACATATCGTGCCCCCAGGGATATCAACTTGGTTGAAATTATCAGGGTTGCACAACTCTTCCCCAGATTTGTGGATCCTAAGGAAGGAGATGAATTAATGAAGGAAGTTTCTCTAGAGGAATTGGAATACACCTTAAACTGGTTCAAAAAGGATAAAAGTCTAGGTCTTGATGGCTAGTTGATTGAATTCTACTTGGCTTTCTTCGACATCATTGGGGAAGACCTGCTCAGAATTGTTGAGGACTCAAGAATCAGAGGATATCTTGAAACCTCAATCACCTCTACTTTCATTGCACTCATTCCAAAGAAAGACAACATGGACTCATTCGAGGACTTTCGTCCCATATCTCTCTGCAACTCTATTTATAAGATCATAGCTAAGATCATTGCAAACAGAATGAAACCTATTCTTTCTAATCATATATCTCCGGAGAAATTCACCTTCCTACACGACAGACAGATCCATGAAGTTGTAGGTACTGCTCAGGGAAGTAATTCATACTCTACACTCAAGGCGTGGAAAGGTATGATTATGAAGGTTGATTTATCAAAAGGTTTCGACAAGGTAAATTGGCTTTATATTTGAATGTTGTTAACCCATTTAGGTTTTCCTTACTTATTCATAAAATGGATCATGAGTTGTATTACTAACATCCATTTTATTATTCTGGTGAACGGAAGTGCCTCTCCCTTCTTTACTTTTGGAAGGGGACTGAGACAGGGATGTCCTCTCTCACCTTTGCTCTTCCTGCTTGTTATGGAAGGACTCAGCAATCTCATCAAAGAAGAGCATTGAAGGGGTAGATTAGAGGGTATAAAGATAACAAAAGGTTGCATCCTAACTCATCTTCTCTTTGTAGATGATATCCTAGTTTTCATCAATGGCAGTATTGGGGACATTAGTATTATTAAAGAAAATTTCTCCCTTTTCCAAGTGGCAACATGTATGACCATAAATGAAAGAAATTCCACATTAAGATTAGTTGAATGTACTCCGCATGAGATCTATTTTTCTCTGCAACACTTCCATTTCACTTAGCTGCAATTATCGCATGGCTTAAAATATCTCGGTTACAAGTTGAAGCCACTTGGCTACATAATCGCTGACTGGACTTGGCTCATCTCCAAGATGAAGAAAAGACTTAATACCTGGTACCTCAAATTCCTCTCGCATGCACGATGGCTCACTCTAATCAAAAGTGTCTTGGAGGCCACTCCTATATGTTGGATGTCCCTGGCTCGGATACCCAGAGGCATTCTCACCAGAATATAATCCCTCTACTATAGATTCCTTTGGTAAGGGAACAAACAGGGTAGGATTTTTTCATGGGTCAACTGGGAGGCTCTGAACCTACCAAACAAATGGGGGGTTGGGGCGTAAACAAGTTAAAAGATTTCTCATTAGCACTTGCTTCCAAACTTGATTGGAAATTAGTATCAACAGACAGCGTTTGGACAAGGGTCACTTATGACAAATATATTGCTCCGATGCACATCTTTGATTGGATTAGAAGAACCCACCTAAGTACCATGGGAAACTCTATTATCTGGAAGGCCATCCTAAAAGCTTTGAACCCTACCAAAGAGGGAATCACTTGGATAATTAAATCCGGGCGCACTATTCGGATCAACCTCAACCCGTGGGTGGGATGTGGGGACATGCACCACCTACATATGGATCTCATAAAATATCTTCAACAATATAACATTTCTTATATTGCACAAATTACAGACTCAAAGAACACCTCTTTCCTCCATCAAGCCTAGAAAACTACTCATCATTTAAACATTCCTCCTCTTTGGACACAGTACTGGGAGGACTATGCTCAAGACTTCAATGATTCCCACATCGGTACCCTAGAACGTGACAATGAGATTATATGGGCTCTTTCAAAAAATGGAGGGTACTTGCCAAAAGAAGGATATCTGACTTTGTCGGCACCAAGGAAGCCTCTGATGCTTGTTGACTGGTGGAGACATCTTTGGAAGCTTAAGGCTCCTCCGAGAACTAGAATTTTAATGTGGACCATCCAATGGAACAAAATCCCAATTGGTGAAAACATCCTCAAACGAGCACATTATGGTCCCCATTGGTGCAGCTTTTGCAAGAAGGAAAATGAATCCACTTCCCACTTATTTCTCAAATGTACGGCTATTTGTAACCTGTGGAAACTTATCCTCTCTCCTGTTGCCCCTTCTGCAAATTGGGATGACAACGCTGTTCTTGCGGCCTAGTAGTTCTGGTATAATACTTCATCTTTGCAAAACCTTCGGAACCTCCCCTTCTGGTTTGCTAGACTATCTGCATTTCCGGAAACCGTTTAATTTTTCAGGACACAACGCCGAACTTAGTTTTACTGGCGACCAAGGTCAAGGCCGATTTCTCCCTCATTCTAGATGATCCTCCCCCACACAATACTTGCATTCCCACTCCTATTCAAATGGACTACAAAAAATCTTGGCCTTACTTTGACAACACAGCACAAGAGCAAGGCTGTCAGGGGGGCGGGGGGGCGCTATACTTCATATAAACCATCATCATTCTTATAGCATGCTCATAGGTATTTGAAGATGCACCAATAATTCAATTGAGCTCCTTGCTGCAAAACATCTCATTCATTTCACTTTGGAGAAAAATTGCAAAGATCTACAATTATTTGGGGACTCAAAAATTATTTGTGACTCGATGAACAAGAAATCTAGATGTTCTACTTATGCATTAAATCACATCTTCAAAGAAACTTTGAGATTCATCTCATCTTTTGACACTTATACATGCTCACATATTTACAAGGAGAAGAACGGAGCTACCGACAGCCTATCAAAGAGGCTGCGCTCGGGGAGCCGGGCATCTGGTTAATTAGACAGCACCATGGGGAAGCTGTCTACCAATATTATCCTTGGCCATTCATGGACCTATAAGTTTAATTCATGGTTTTGTTTTGGTTATGTTTTGATCAAGCACATACCCTCATTTGTATATATATATTGTCATTGAACATGGCAACAATATGATTATTATATGGCTTATATTTTTTTGTTTATTATTGTCGCCCCCTACGTGGATCAAAGGCAACAATATTGTTTATACATGACATGATCATGCAATGCATATGCACTAGCATCTACAAGATGTAATTTCCTTTTTTAATGAAATTACAATTTTTCCTTATGGGAAAAAAACACTTATATATAGATTAGCTTATATAAAATCTTATAATAAATATTTTTTCTCAGGAAGGCATTGCGGGTCGTAGGAGGCACTCGCAGGGAAAATTGTGGTGTTTTCTAGAGGAGGTTGGGATCGAGATGTGGGAGCCTGCTCGTCAAAACTACGTAGATCTTGGAGGAATTCAAGGAGGACATGGCTATATAGTTTCCGGGTTGAGCGGGTTCCCAGGAAGATGGTGGACTCTCAATGAAAACTACGGAGTATTCAGGAGGAGTGGAGAGGAGTCTAGTAGGGGGATTGTCTCGCAAAACTCCATAATTTCCTAGGATAGTGCAATGATTAGCAGCGGGTGCCCATCCCTCATGTATGTGAAATTTATTCACGAAGTGCAAGAAAGACAACTACTACGAAGTTGGGGAGATGAGTGCAACCCTCGGTCACTTCTCAAGTCAAATTCTACAGTTGATCAGCGAGTGGCTTGATGGACAGGCTTAGGGGGGAGTGCAGACTGAAATGGCTTCTTGGGCAACTTTTGCATTGTTCTCAGTGATAGTCAACCAGGTTGATTCTAGAATTTTGTAGTGGCAATTGCCTGAAGGGAAGCCTCAAGATTTGCACAGTTCTTGGCAACAGTGCTTGGTCACTAAGGCCTGAGACTGAAGAGTGCATCTCAGTGGAGGTCTCAATGATGGAGGTTGGTCTCATCGATAGATATTAAAAAAATGGTTAAGTGTGTGAGTGATTAAACTCGTGTATACATGACCTTACAAACACACACTGAACATGACTTGACACCAAGACACATCAAACCACAAGACAACATATGCTCAGTGTGACTCACTAAAGGATGAGAGGGACAAGTGCAACACTTGAGATAGATCATTGAACGACTGTGATGACCCTTGCGCGACATTGTTTAAAACTTTGTGTGTGAGTGCGGAAGATGTTTACATAGTGAACACAATTCATACATACAAAGACAGACTTGTAACATAGCTATAACAAGGGCGCAAGCATGACATTCCAACAAACATGCAAAAAGGTGACCAGTGGTCGGTCAAGCAAAGAGGGTATAAAGACTCGACAAGAGCTTATGGGATGAAACTAAGTGTTTGTAATCATTAAGGAAAAGCCAAGGAAGGCTTTGAAAATGGATGCAGACCAAAATTTTGGAGGGTGTTGCCGTCGCTACAACACTTGGCTATATATTGGTTGAACCCGAGCTTCTCTGTTTTGGTTCATTGATAGCACAGGGTGTTACACTAAAATTTGTCACCATGACTATTTTCAGTTAGTATGGCTCCATCAACTGTCATACTATCCTCCTTGGAAAGTCTCATACCTCTTATCTCCATGTCAAACTTCAAGAAAGAGAGAAAGTCTTTAAAAATCTATTTATCTCTGGGTACGCAGTTTCTCTCAGCCTTACCTGCGTGTACGCAACCCAAGTTCACAATACCTGTGTACTTGTATGCTCTGTATGTAAAGGGGTGGGTGCGTACTCCTATAAAGGTCAAAAGGCACGAGTTTCATCTTAAAAAAGTTACTTGTGGTCATTTCTAGAGCATTCTAGAAGCTTGTTCGACATGTATTGAGCGCCTCCAAATGGTTCATCTATCCCTATGAAAGGGGAGCTATCCCATCCAAAAGAAGGGCTTATCCCATTGATGTTGGACCTGATTAACTTCCTCTAGAACATTATAAATACAGGCATTGGGCCAGAGGAGGGGAGGTTGAAAGCTGAATATTCCTAAGGGTAGATGCTACTGGAATTAGGACTTCCTTGTAGAGGCTTGTGAGGAGAGATTCCCATCCTTTCTTGTTTCATTTGGAAGTGGGTGAGCTTATCAAAGTAAAGGAGAACTCTTGCTGGACCCTGGGAGGGACCTGCACAACACCAAGGCTCAGGTTGTAATGGTTTCTTTTGTTTCCTATTAATACAGATAAGTCCATTCTTCTCAACAATTTGTTATTTATGAGTTGTTTCATATACTCCTTGGTCTTTATGTTAAATATGTTTTCTTTTATGAGATTTTCAGGTGCTATTTAGTCGTTTGATTGTTAGTGAATTCAGGTTTCGGAGAGAAGGAGGAGCTCATGCGGATCGACGAGGCTGGACTACTACAACAACGTTGAACTACAGGTAGGATCTAAACACTTGATTTCTTATATGGTAAATGCATATTTAGAGAAGGATTGTTCTTAATTGTCTTGTTTGTCACTAGAAAGCCTTAAGCTTCTAGGGAGGTTGGTTTTGTCTGCAAAATTGACTCTTTCCACTTGACAAAACGGTAACCAGTTGGAAATTCTTGCTGTGGAACAGTAAGGTTTTCCAACAACTTTGAGGCTTCATCCATGTGAGGGAAAATGTGAGTTTGATGACTCCCATTGCATAACTTACAAGGAAACATAACTTTACCCTTTTTCCCAGCAAGCTGACAGAGTGATTGATCTAATTGCAAGTACGATCAATCCCACTTTTCCATTGGAGAGTGAAACTCGTATCACTCAAGTTGATGATCCATTAGTTGATCCAGTGATCGATTCAATTTCACATTCGATCGATCCCACTCTCCCTTTAGAGAGTGAACTTCATACCGCTCAGGTTCTTTTTGTTACATCAGATTCCTCTATGCCGGGGGGCATTTTACCTATTTCTACAGAACCCCCTCCAAGTACTGAGGTCTTTTCCTTTGATTGGAACAGACTGACAGAACCTCGTCTTCCTTCCTCCATCCCTTTCCA
>APFE030693418.1:0-14780 GCA_000404065.3 Pinus taeda | reverse complement strand
GCCTTCTTCTTCTTCTTGTCATCGAACTTCTTGGGTTTTAGCTCTGGATGCAAAGACCAACAATCTTCATCATCATGTCCATCCTTCTTGCAGTAAGTGCATGAAGGTTTGGTCTTTTGTACAACATTGGCCTTCCTTTCTTTCCATCTCTACTTCCTCGTTTCATTGTTCTTGCTTGCAGTGGGTTTTGGTGATCCCCTAATCTCTGGGTTCACATTCTTGCCTCTAGCCTCTAGATGGGTAGCCTAAACAGATACCTCATCTATGCTAGTAGGATTAAACATGAGAATGGTATGTCTCAAATAATTGTGTAGACCACCTATATACTTCAGCAAAGTTTCAGGTGAGTCTAAAGAAATGCCTAGAATCAAAGATCTTTTTCTAAACTCTTGGGTGTAGCTTTGTACACTTTTCCCTTTTAATTGGCGAAGAGTTTGCCAACTCATCATAGCTTGCTACATATAAGCTAGTGGATAAAATTGTTTTTTAATTGTAGAAACAAATCTACTCTAGACAGAAAGAATTTTACCATGCTTCTTCAAGTCAGCTTGTGTCCTGCCTTCCCACCATATCAAGGCAGTTCCTCCAAGGTGTAGGTTGCCCAATTGAATCTTACTTCTGTCTGAATCAATGATCTGCACCCTACAATACACATCAATCTGCCTGATCGAGGTATCTAGCTTCTTTGCATTTAACTCTCCATCATATATTGGCAAATCAAATTTAACATCTAATTTAATCAAAGATGTTTTCTTCTTTTTAATTTCAGGGCTGTCAGGAGGTGTGGATAAAGGAACCTCTTTCCCTTTCCCTTTGCCTTCAGAATGGCCATCTATAAGAGATTCTTATGTTCCTTTGTCTTGTTTGGAAGTGGAATAATCTTCACTTCGACCTTTCTTAAATTATCTATACATTTCTCCTACCATCGCTCTCATGGTCATGAAATTGTCCATGAACTGAGAGTCTGATTTCAAGGGTATTTCATCCAACATTTTCCTCCTAGGATAGACTCTACCAATTTTTGGGTTAGTTTCAACAAGTCCTCCTTCTCCTAATTTAATCTTTGATCTAGTTATCATTCACTAGTAGTCCAGCACAGGCTTGTCTAACCTTAGTAACCTAAAGCTCGGATACCACTTGATTTGAAAATGAGATCTAAGACAATTAATAAGGTATTACAGACCTATGTGCATGGATTAGTCTATGTCATTATATGCAATGGATCGATAAGATTGTGAAATGCACAGACAATGAAGCAGTAACCAAACATAATGGATAACACATGACTCAGCAAATTTAATAAGGAGTTCACCCAATAATCCTGGGCTACATCTCCTGGTTCAGCCTTCAGTGGTGGCCTCTCTATTATGTCTTCAAGCAGAGTTTTGTTTAAAACAGTGAGCTCAATTTGAGCCTCACACACAAAAAAAAATACAATAATAAGAGCTTACTTGAACCTCTCAAGTTCTTTATGAGTACACAGACTCCCCTAATGCTCTCTGTCCTAAAACTTGTCTTGGAATTTGCCTGAATACTGCTCTACCCATTATGATCTTTGTTCATGGATTTTAAAGCCAATTGTGTTGCATGTTCATTTCAAATCTTTGGCTCTTAGTCTCCCTAGCCTCTTGAATGCTTTGAATCCCTCTCCAACATTATACAATCATTGCCTAATGCATGGAGAGGAGGTGGCCACCCATTTCACAGTGCTAGAGTGCTTCGGGCCTCTAAAAAGCCTGTAACATCCACGCTCTGTTTTGATAGTGAAAATACAGTTTAACAGATAAAATTCACCAAAAATATGATATGTCGGACTTCAAAAGTCCTTTAAAACACTTCATTCCCCTATTGGGTCCGCCTATCGATTGCTATCGCACATTGGAATGGCTCTGTCTCTGTGTATTTCGTTTAATACGAAAATACATTACAACACTGTAAATCCCGCATTCCCAAACCTGAAATACTATCCAATATCGTTAATAAACCCTTTCAGGTCCACAACATCGCATCGATGCTTTTCCCTTTGGTTTTTTGTTTGTTCGCAAAAATGCGATTTACAAAGGAAAACTCAGTTTTCCAAACTTCAAAATATATGCAATGTCACCTATTATATTATCAAGTCTGTAATATCACTGCCTTTATTGCTATTGGCCCCACTCCACTGCATAGTTCCGATGCAATGTGGCGATGCGATATATCACAATCACTCATCACGATAACCCTCAGGTCATTATAAAGCGCTCCACTGCATTCTCCGATAGCAATCCTGCAATGTAATATGGGTCATCGATCTGCATGCTTGATCGACAATCCATATTAACTCCACCATTTCATCGTCGCCATATATGTGTGTTGAGCGTCGATAACCCTATTCTGCGAGTCTTGATTGCGATTGCCGATCAGATTTGGATCGTTGATTGGCCAGATCTGACAGCACATGTGCATCTATTGTTCCATGCCTCCATACTCTGTTTTATTCATGATTTCACGAGTTTTGGACCTCCCGATAGTGTTTCTCTACCTTGCTAAGGGTGTCCCTCTTATGATAATTTCGATCTTTTAAAGGATTTTTGGCCTTGGGCACAATTTTTAAAAGTTTCATGAAGACTTAGAGGGCATTCTTGGATCCATTTGGATCACTTCCTTTTTTTAAAAGTAGTACATTCATGAAAGCACAAAGTGTTAGTAATCAATCAATCAAGTTCAAGCAAGCCATCTAGCAAGCAATCATCACAAAACGAGTGTGAATTCTAGTATTCTATTCTTCAAGTGAGCATCAAATCAAGCCAGTGTTTAACACAAGTGCAATAAGCAATAAATCAAGGGAGTGTGTCATTCAAACAACAAAGCAAGCGAGCGTGTCATTCAAACAACCAAGCAAGCAAGTGTGTCATTCAAACAACCAAGCAAGAGAGTGTGTCAAAGTCAAGTGCGAAAGTTCAAAGTATGACATCTACAACAAACGAGCCAGTGTGAAGTTGATTGAAGCATTCACAAAGTGTCAGTGAAGCATTCAAGCAAAGCGATCGTCATCAAGCGAGCGTGAAATCAAGAGTTCAAGAAACCAAGTTATAAAACTCTAGCAAGTATTTAAAGCATAAGCAATAAGCAATAGTACAAGTGAGCCTGAATTCAAAGTGAACAAGCTAACATGGTGACACACATTCAACTATCCCAAATTCTTAACAATTTGATTTTATCATCAGCTGGTGACATGGTGAACATCAGCAAAACAACTCTTGCTAATATTCAAGTGCATCTTCAACATGCACATGAAATGATTGAGTTCCTTCAACTGGAGTCACAAATACAAAGAACTGAGTTGCTAGAGAAGAGTGATGCTTCCAAGTCTTTGAACAATACAAATACAACTGATGATTCCAAGTCACTGATCCAACCAACTTCAAGTGTCGAAGTGGTCCCTGATCCAGTTCGACTTTCTTCCAAACAAATCATCAAGCCATGGGAATAAATCCAAAGTAACAGAAATCAACGAGGCTTAGGATATGTCAAAGATGACGCCAAATTGCATATCCCATATTATTCAAGGCCCATTAAGTTTGTCAGTGCAGGGTTTCTTCCACAAATCACATCGGCTATTTCTGAGAAAGTTGAAGACAAACAGAAATACACATAAACTGAAGTTGTAGTCAAACCAAAATGCCTTCATTGTCAAAGAACCGGTCATCTGGAAGATCAATGTTTTGATCTCCATCCTTTTCACCATTGTGCCAAGTCAAATCATTCATCAGCACAATGCAACAACCAACTACAATCAACCAGATTGACGATCAATTATTCATGGATTGATCCCTGGGAATGGTCATCCATGATCAGAAGATTGTATAAGTTTTACAATCGAATTCACTCACACATATTGCAGCCAACAATAAAAATGAAGATGGTACTCTTATGCAGTTGAACAGGGGAGTACACCAGTGAAACACTCCTACACCTGAAGGGGGGAGTTTAGAAATAATTTTAAGAAGATTGTCTCTCCTTTGAGCTGACAAAGGGGGGAAAATGTCAATGAAATTGACAATGGTTGTCAGACTGAAAGTCTCGACAACATTAGCGAAGCAGCCAGTGGGAATTTTCATTAGCAAGTGAACATCAACAAATTCGCCAGTGGGCGATCACAGCAAAGTCAGCAGTGAGAAGTTTTCAAACACAGCAAAAGCAACAGTGAGTTTTTTTTCAAATTCATCATCTAGTGGGCAATCATCAGTATCAGATTTTCCAATGGGTGTTCATCAAATTTTTCCAGTGGAAAAACAAATACGATAGTGGGCGTTCATCAAACTTTTTTCAATGGGCACAGGATGCTGATTTGAAGCAAAGGATAGTTGGATCCTTTTGCAGCTTGGCAAGTGATGGAGTTGTCAAGCGACATTCAAACATGAATCAGACATGCAGCTGACTCATGGTCTCTACATATTGGACTTCCTTCTCCAGCTTTGGCGGTTTTTTCAGGAAACATTTTTTAGGATAAACATGAGAAATTGGAAGATGGTTCCTCGTTCTTATTTTGGACTTATCGTTGAGGGGGAGAATGTTAGCCTCAATCTCATCTGATGAAAACAATTCTAAGTCCAAAAATAGTTAAATTAATTAAAATCATGCAAGTTATAATTTAATCCTACCTTTCTAGATTGAGTTTGTTCCTCATGGGTAAGGGTCAGTTTAGGCCTAGTTCGTTGAGAGGTTCTCTCCAACTAGTTAGGCTCCTAGATTAATGTGTTGTTGAGATATTTTCTCAACCATAGTGTCCAATATAGACGTACTAACTTGAGACAAAATTCCTCATGTATTTATTTGTACTATTATCATCCTTTGTACATTGGATTGCATTATTAGAGAAATACACTAAGGCCGAGGCCTTTTCTGCCATGTCTAATTTGTATATTTTTGCTATTTATTTTATGAGTGTTTTACTATTAGTTTACTAGATTTATTCATTAATCCAAGCTTATCACTTAATTAATTTTGTATTTAGTTGGCAGTAATTTTGGCGGGTCCGACAAATCTAGAGCTAGTCCAAATTTGGCGGAGTTAACTGGATTTTCTCTGGTTTTGGTGGAGTTTTCCTAGCGAAAAATGAAGAGGCCATAAATTTGGCATATTTCGACCAATTTTGGCTCAGAAAGAGTCATTCCTAGATGATTTGGATGCTCTAAACACAATGAAATAGGTTGTAGAGGAAGAAAGGCACTTATGTACATGATTTTGCTACATTGAACTTTAAGGAAGCCTAGGGCCACTAGGAGAGGAGGTCAAGCCTAGATCAGCGAAAGTCTAATTGCATAGATTGGAAGGTAATTTTTGGGGTTTTTGGGTCTTCTAAATCCAATGGAGTAGGTTTCAAATCCATTGGGGCATATAATTAGAGAATTAACCATTAATCCAAAGAGGGTCTAACCATTGAAGTAGGTCCAAGGAGATGTAGCCCAGGAGGGGTGAACTCCTTTATCAGCTTTGTGTTATGAGTTTCTTTGTTTTACTTCTCTACTAATTACTTGTTGTATATGTGTTTTTAAATAGCTAATTAACCTCATAATTTTTCATGAAATGCACTCAACACTTGACACATAATTCCTCACATTTTGGTTAATTTGAGACGATCCTAAACATATTTTTTTTAATATTGATGAGGGAGCTTGCATAGCATTAACAAGTTTACCCAACATTTCAGATCATTATGGAAAACAAGTGGCACCAAAAACAAGTGGCACCAAACTTTGGCCTTGTCCCTTCCTTGCAGTCTTGTCCATTTAATTCCCCTTTGCCTAAAGTTATTGCAGTATGCCTTAGTTGTGGTATCTCCCTCTGCATGCATGACCATGTATTTAATTATTCCATCCTATGACAGGATCAAGTCATATCCCTCCTATCTTTGTGAGAATATCGTAAAGATTTGGATTCATTTCTCTCATAATGGTTCGTGCCAAGTTTCGAGGTTCAATTATATATCATTTTCTAGAGGCTTCCTGCTCCCACATTCGCCCTTCCAAGTTCCTGAAGCTAATCATTGGAATTATTTCATCTCAAAATGTGGTGTTCTAGTCATTCCTT
Source organism: Pinus taeda (assembly GCA_000404065.3). NCBI lineage: Eukaryota > Viridiplantae > Streptophyta > Pinopsida > Pinales > Pinaceae > Pinus > Pinus taeda. The sequence continues at coordinate 8,708 of APFE030693418.1, read as the reverse complement.
TCCTCCAACCTTTACCTTGGTCTGGTGGGAATATTTCCTTGCAGATATTTATGTTTCAAGTTCTAAGAAATGAGGATTTCTAGTTGTTCTAACCTTGAGGGTTCTATCAACGCTTCATATCTAACTAAAAAAATTCTAAACTCCACTTAGGCTATGGTTTCCCCAATTACTAACCTTGAATATGTGGTCGATCATTAGCGGAGCTCATTCCAACTCTTTGTTGAAGCCAAGTTACTAGTGCACTATGTTGATATGGAGAATCCATTGGATAGGATTAGTGAGGAAATATGTTAACTTAGTGCTCAGGTGGCAATTTTGGAGGTCCTAAGATCTCAAGTGGAAATAATGAAGTTTGGTGGCAATGCTTCTAGTGCTTGCTTGGACAGAAGGAGAACTCATCATGTCAGAGACTCAAATTCCAACAATCATGGCCCGTGGTGATTTCTTACCTCTCTTGAAGAGGAAAATTTATTGGCATGTAGTTTGTTCCATATATCTTTGGTCTTGTAATGTTGGTCTGCAAATTTTTCTTTTTGTTTGGAAATTTTATAGAGTATACAATGAACATCTTTTTTGTCTCAAAAGTTTAATCAGTCATGGAGCAAGTAAATATTTTGTTTAATCTTTTGAAGACCTATCTTTTGTACTAGATTCAAGATGTAAGGGTTCTGGTCCCAATTCTAGCCTTTTATTAATATAAAAATCCTTACCCATTTCATTGAAAAAAATATATATTTACCCCTCAGGATGAAATCATCACCTTCAATCCTATTTTTTCTTTTGAATTTAATTTTGCTAGGATGTTTTTTGTTTTGTTTTGAGGCCCATTTTTTACCTCTAAATTCCCCTTATGATTTATGTTTGGTCAATGGCACTCTAGATAATCTACTTTGATAATAGAAAAGAGTGAGAAAGTTGTGACATGATACCATAATTCCCTATTTTGGGAAGAATGATGGATCTTTCAATGGAATTTTTACAATAGAAAAATAAAAGTAGTAAGCATGGGAATCGATTGATATTTAACCCATATCAGTTGGTGAGTTGGAGTAACAAAAATGAAAAAGATATTTACACTTCTACGGGCACATATAAAAAAATTGGCCAAATGATGGATGGGGTTTCAATGGTGACAAAAAAAAATCCTTGGTGAGAAGAAAAAACTTTTCTTATTTGATTCATAAAAAAATTCAATAGATGGGCATATGGTGCCTCGGAATTCTCACTTCTATGTTGTAGGATGGTAATGGCCTAGGTAGATTCCTTTTAATTTATGGGAAAAGCGTAAATTAAAGAATCCTCTAAACCCACTAGGGATAAATGTGTACCTAGAAATAACTCATTGATGGACCATAGATGTGGATTTGTGTGGTAATTGTATTCCTTGTAATGTTATTCATGCAATGGATTAGAGGTTCTCAGAAAAAAACAAGTGCAATAATGAAAACAATAAAGGCCCACTTTTTTCTATAACATAAAATATTTTTGACACATTAAGTCACATTAACAATCATGTTGATGCATCATGCAAAAAGAAACTTTGATGTAGTGTGATAAAAAATTGTCACAATGTTTAAAAGTTTGAGCAAGTATCACACGAAAAAATGTTTGTGTGATACACCACTAAGGAGAAAAACTTCATTGTTTGCAATATATTGTGATAAAAGTGGTCTTATGAGCAATACATCCCTAAGTGGAATATTTTGAGAGATGTGATACATCATATGAGTAAAAAAAAATCTTTGCACTATGTTAGGGAGAAATAAAAAATTGAAGTCACATGATATGTTACGTGGGAATATTTTTGAATGCAATATGTCACAAGGAAGATGAAATTCGAAGGATGCAATGAAGAAGATGATGGAAAGGAAATTTCAACATTTTCTTTTAGCATGATGATGATCCCCTTATCAAAACTAAATTTTACTTTTGAACAAATACGACACTATATCATAGAAACGATTTTTTCCATGTGATACACTGCAAAGAAAATAGAGTATCATGTAATGAAAAAAGAAAATGTGTGCAAGTTTTCATCGGAAATTTTTTAGAAGTGGTTCAAAAGTTGAGGAAAATTTTAAAACAAGTATAAGTATTTAAGGAGACAAGTGAATTCCATGGGAAAAAGGCCAAGAAAAAATTGACAAAAAATCAAAGTCAAGGAAATTAATATTGAATAAAGTCCATGAAGGCTAAAAACTCCAAAGCAAAAGGAGAAGCGCCTTTCCTTTTATACTTCATCAAATGATAAAAGATAAAATAGTATGGATGGTTGTTGCTAGCTCAACAATTAGTGACACACTAAGTGAAACCATAAATCTCTACAATCAAACCTTAAGACAATAACTGGTTTTCTTAAAATATTTTACCTTGATGAAGAGTCTAAGCTTCAACTTAGAGGGTCCCATTATACTTTGTCCTTTAGATGAACTAGATGAATACCAATTTCTAGTTGGAACAAATTACCAGGGATAACTATGAAGAAGAATCATGAAGTTTATTCCTTGATTTATTTATCCATCATAGGCTAGTGCTATATCACAAGGTAATTATATGTAAAGAATGTTGAAAATTCATGCTAGTTATTCCCATTCCCTAATGCTTATCTATTGCTAGAGAGAATCTATAACCCTAAAAACCTCACCTCCATATGCCTTGCTCCACTGCTAATGAGATCCCATAGACCTGATTGAGATACTTGCATATACTATATGATTTTAAATTCCTTTCCCAAACCTTTAACTTTTATTTTATTCCTTTTTTTGTATCCCATAGGAATCCAACAGCCCGCCTAACACGTAACTACTAGTAAACCTTTGGGGGTCTATGGCTTGTCCTCCACTCCATAAACCGAATCACAAAAAGGGTGATTTGAACCTTAGATATCTCAGTTTTCATAGATTTCACATTACTTCAATCACCAATTGAGCTACCCCCTATTACTTATTTTATTCCCTTCTAGGAAAGAGATGGATGTGGAATTTTAATCATGCTTTAAAGGCATGCAAGGCAATACATGTTAGTGAGAATTGTTTTAGATGTGCCTATTTTATGATGACCACCTTTGATGTAATACTTTATGAAATCCATTAACCATGACGTAAAGCATTAATCATTATTATATATGTGAGTGAATCCTCAAAGGTAATTGATAATTTATCCAAAACTATGTTTGAGTTGTTATTAGTCATTCAATGTTCAAAAAAAATTCTACCACTAAGTTTGAGCCTTAGGTGCTACACTGAGGTTAAACAAAAAAAAAAAAAAAAAGGAACCAATGTCCTATCTATTAATGGGATTGGAGTGGATTTCCATCATTATGACTAGCCATGTTCTAGAACATTGAAACAAGCTAAGCATTAGCAATAGACAAATGATTTTTGATAAGGGGAAAAGCAAAGCATTCTTGGAGAAACAATCAATTAAGATAATAAAGTAACTATAAAGAAGGAAAAAAGTAAATAAATTAAAATCAAACAAGCAACAATAAGTAGAATTCAAATGAAAAATTGAAAACATTCAAGAGGAAATTGCTTATGTTAAAGTCACTTGCTTGAAGGAAAATAACAAAAGTATATTTTCAAGATGTGGTCATTGATAACAAGGATGTATACTCTTCCTTTTATATTTTGTAGTCTATATGTGCCTACGCAAATTTTCTCCACTATGAGGTAAGTGTTGAGCCATAGTTATTGGAATTTAGAGTGTTTGGGGATTGTAGGGTTACTCTATTATCCCATGGAGTCTCCTAATGGTAAACTACAATATATTTTATCATATAGATAAGGTTATTATTATTGGATTCAACCATACCATTCTTCGGGAGTAATAATGAACTGCATATCATAAAATGTTTCATCTATCCAAAGTGAACATAGTTAAAATTAAAGAATAAAAGTATGTATCATTATCAAATAGAAGAGTGCTCCACACACTAAACCTAGGGATCAGATGATGCTTTGGAAAGTGAATTACAACCTACTTGTTTACCTTTGTAAGAGGCATAGCCTCATTCCAATGTGTGAAGTAGCGTGTTGTAGTTAGAATATACTAATGATGTCTAGAAGAATGTAGGTGTTGATAGGTGAAAAAAAACAAATTACAATATGGGATCATCATTCAATCAAGATCCAAATTAAGCCTACACTCGTGTGATGTGGTTATGTCCACCAATATGTGGGCTTAGTTTCCACTAGATGGATTTCTCCTTGATAGGATGTTTTCAAATATGATTTCCTGAACATAAATTCGGTATAGTCTAATAACAAAAATAAATCTTAATAATCTATCTAAATCTATTTTGGATTCTAAATCTAACTATTCCAGTTGGGATAAAGAAGTACTTCATAGTATCCCAATTAGGAGCGTAAACATTTTAACTGTAATATGTTGAGAGTAAGATAAACTACTTTAAATATGAAATATTTCATTGCTTCAACAATTTGTAAGTACAATGCATAACATACTTCTAGAAAATTATATTAACATTTTCAACATATAAATATAGTCAATGAAAAGAAGAATGCTAATTTAATTCAAGAAATGAAAATAATTTCATTTCTCAAAATTGAAAATATAACACATTCACAAGAAAGTGCCAGAACAATCCACACACTTATTACCAAAAATGTATTTTCACTAATTAACATTTTTCAAATCCTTTAATAATTTCAGATAGAAATATACAAAAACACAATATTAGTTCTTAAGCCAAAGAAAACACTAGCATTAAAAATAAACAAGGTAGCAGAACACAAGCTTGAATCCATTTATGTGTCCCTTATTTTTTAGGTCACCAATACTTCCTCTATTCTTGAAAGCAGTGCGCAAGACATAATTCCAAATTACAACTCCAACTATAGTCTCAGGGAAAAATCTCATGACAGTGCAAGGCTCTCCTTCTCTTGATTCAACCCCATTTAGGCCTTCGATTCTTTTCTTCCTCTTGATAATAGTGCACAAGTATGAACTCATAAATTTCAACCCTCCCCACCCACTTTTTCTTGGTTATTTTCTTTATTTATACATGATTATTACAACATATGTTTGTTGTAGATACACATTTTTCTAAACTATTTTATAAAATTAGAAAGTGGTTTTAACGACCTAAACTAAATTTTCCAACTATGTCTCGATCCACAAACATGAACTAAATTTGTAAGCTTTGTCTCGATCCAACTACATTTTGTTGATGTTATCTTGGAAGCTTAAGGGAGAAATCTTGGCTAGCCTATCCCAATCCTTTCCTAGACATGCAACATATTTCCATTAGATGAAACCATGTGAGAACAATATACAAGCTTATTTTTTAATTTATTTATTTTTTTGACATCATGCTTATATATGTTACAAGTAAGCATGATAGTTATCAGCCACCTAGATTCTCAATCAACTAGTATTATATCCACATGTTGCACCTAGCCCCACTAATGTCGCATCACTTTATGTTGATTCCATATCACGTCAAGTTGTTTTTTTTTTGGGTGCAGGTAGGCGGGAGGAGGGGCGTGCAAAGCCCTTAATTGTATGCCATGTTCACTCAATAGTTTATTTTTGTGACTTCATTTCACACCCCCCTCGGTTAACCTTTATTTATGTTGGGGGATCCTGAAATGAATATAAATTGTCGATCTCTAATGAATTATGATGCATTAATCCAAGCTACTTGTTTATTACCCAAGCAAGTAAATGATTTCAAGATTGTCTTGTTTGAATTATTCAATTACTTTTTTTGGGAGGCATCTTGATACCTACAAGAAAAAAAATTTATTAGCTACAAATTTAAATATTATCACATACAAATGCAACAACTATTGTAATAGTAAAAATTGTTTTTTTTAGTAGTGATTATAAGATATGGAATGGAGAAGGAATGGAATAAATGACTTAAGAAGTGTTTTGAAAAATCCATATGCTTCAACAACACACATTGCATTTAAACATTTATTAACATCCAGGCTCAACTGTTTCACTACCCAAAGATTAAAGTTAATCCTCTTTAATGATGATGATTATTATTATTTTTAATTTTGGATGAAGGCTTGATTACTTACAGTTAAGGTTTAAAAATATTGGATACCAGGGTCTCAGGCTATCAGGATCTCAAGTCATCAGGCCATGAAGCCATTATGCCATTAGGCCATCAAAAGAACTAGACAATCAACACATTTTGATTTTGGCACCCAATACCCAATAACTCTCACAACTCTCAACATTCCAAGAAAGCATACTTACCTTACATCTAAGGAGCTACTAAACAAATGGAAAGATTCGTAAAGATGAAGGAGATTGAAACCACATTTAAACCAATGGAAACCATTATATAGAAAATGAGATATTTGAAGGATGTAATTGACCACCATCAACTTAAAGAGATATACAAAATAAATTTCTCATTTGGAAATTGTTACACTGAAGAAAACGAGATAATCATTTTTAGTAAGAACATTTTGCACCTTAGCTCTTTCAAAGCACTCTATCAAGACTAAGCAACATGTTTTCTTAGAGAACATAAAGATAATTACAAAGGAAAACCATTATTTGAAAAGATTGTTCAAGGATGCTCTAGAAACTAATAAAGAAGCCTAACAATCTAAATAGTGGCAAGGGACTAGAAGTAAGTGGAAACTAGATCCCCCTAATCAAGCAATTGAAGACTAAAAAGGACCAAATTTAAACTCACCTTGGACATGTCATCTTATGCCTTTCTGTTTCCTTTCTTTTCTTTCCTTCCTTTCTTGTCTTAAATATTACTTTTTTCTCTGTTAACACCCCTTTTTCGGTTTCATATTTTAATAAAAAAAATTTTGTTATTTTTTCTTTTCTATTTCACCTTAACTTAATATAAATTTTACATCCTATTAAGGCCCACTTTATCCTAATTGTCTTTAATACATTTATTGTTTCCTATCTATATTCCTATGCTTCCCTTATCTTTATCCTATCATTATTACCCCTTTCTTGTCTCTCATCATTATTACCCCTTTCTTGTCTCTCACTCTTACCCTTACTTTATCACATCTCCTTTGTTTTATTTATTTTATTGTCCTTGTTTATTTACCTCGCTATTTGATATTCATTTTTTTTCTATGGTTTTTTATCTATGCTTCTTTCTTTCCATTTTAATTTTACCCTTTAAGTATTGTATCTTATATTTAAACTTTTAGTTTTATTGTTTCTATAAGTATTGCATGTATTTATTATATTGATTCTATGACTATTATATTAGTACCATTATTAGTATGTTATTATTTTTTTACACATTGAGAAAACCTATCATAATTTAGTTATCAAACCAACAGTGAGAACACCCATCACTAGCTACTATTTGGGAATGTAGGTTGACTCATCACTGTTATTTAAGGAAAACCACTCCACCTCCAATTGCTCGTTGGTAGTCTATAAGGAGGCACAATTTTTAACGTCTGCCAAATGCCTTTGGGTCTTCGGTGATTTCCTTATGTCCAAGGAAGAAGATCTCTTAGCCAAATAAAAAAAAATAAGGCATTCTTAGGGCCCAATATTAATATATTATTTCTATTATTTTTCTTTATTATACTGATATTATTCTACTATATTATAATAAATATATATTTTATTAATACCAACTATTTTTATTATTAAATTTATTTTACTATTCCTACTGTATTGATACCATTTGTTGATGCTCTTATCACTATAAATTATTATATTAATATATGTCTTAAAGGATAACTTCGACGTAAATCACATGTAGACAGACATTTGTGATTTACGCCGAAGTTATTCTTTCAACTATTATGGATCACAGAAGCCTCAATTCAAATATATGGCTTATTTTTAGTATTTTTCTTACTTCATTTGTAACCAAATTTTTTTACTATTAACTCCACTTTTATTATTGCTAATTTTTTAGTTTCTTTTGTCTTCCTAACCCTAGTCATAACCCATCTTTCCCTCCTTTTGTTTCTCATCTCATAGTTGTATGGTCTCTATAGTTATTATGCCCTTCTATTTTTTATACTAATGATGGATTTTATCCATTATTTCCAAAAAATGATATAAATATTTACCATATATTCCCTACTTAATAAAAAATAAATGCATAAATTTTATATTTTTTAGTAGTTGTTTTTCATAAGAAAGAAACATGTACTTTCATTCATATTGAAAAGAAAGTACATTTTGTATATACACACATGATGTGTGCATTCATCAAGGATATACCCAGAACCTTGTGTGGTAGAAAATTAACAAAAATTTAATTTAGTGAAATATGTGTACATTATGAAACTATAGACAAAAACAAAAAAGAAAAGAAAAGAAAAGAGAGAAATATAAAAATAAAATGGAGAAAGATTAAGTAAAGGAATCACTGATCTTCCTCTTCTCTTTCTTTTACTAAACTTGTTTCCAAACCCCAGATTTGGGGCCCACCAGAACTAAATCCAAAACTCCCACATTTGACTATGGAGGATGTTCTTTGTTCAAATCCGAGATCCATAATATGTGGGAACCTTTTGTGCCCCCTAATTCTTCCGATCTAATGCATTAATGGATGAAATTATGATACCTAAATCGCTACTGTATGTGTTCCACTTTGATTGGGGGTAGTGGCATTTTTATCATGAAGAACCCCTTCTTGTTTGGCTGCATTCTCCTATTGGAAATACTAAGAGGGGGGGTGAATCAATATTTATCTTCAATTTTTATTTTTACCAGTTAATATC
>APFE030693409.1:0-10014 GCA_000404065.3 Pinus taeda | reverse complement strand
TTTTCTTTATGAGCAAGGCACACAGTCTCTTCAGAAGACTCAGGGGTTGTCTTCTTTCCAAAATCTTTCTCTCTTTCAGCAAACCCTTTCACAAGAGAGTCAAAGGTTATATCTTTGAGATTTCCATTTGCTTGCAAAGACTGAAGATAATTGGAGTAAGTAGGATAAAGTGCCTTGAGAAAAGCAATAAGAGGGATATCCAGCTCAACCTTAGTGGATTTGATTTCATGCATTATAGACTTTACTTCAGATGCAAGAGCAAGACGATCATTATTTTTAGTTCAAGAGTGAAGAGTTTAATCATGAGTTGGACAACTTCAAGTGCAGAATGTGAGTCATAGAGCTCTTTCAGCTTTTGTAGGGCTTCAAAGGTAGGTGAATATGAAAAAATATGGTGAATCACCTCTTCATTTATAGATGTTGCAATTAATGCATAAGCTTTGCTGTTCTTGTTTTCCCAAATGACGAGCTCTTTGTCTGAGGTAGGTTGTTCTAGGTCATTGTGTCCTTCTCTGACACGCACTCCCTTCCACAACTCATTGAAGATGAGGGTGTGTTTTATCATCTGGGACCATTCAGGATAGTTCTCCATGCCAGTGAGAACTATTCCCACCATAGATATGGTTGAATGCATTGTAAAATCCAAGAGCTCTAAAAATAATTCTACTGCCAATATATAAAATATTTTCACTTCTGGTGTCAAAGAAAAACTACACTATAATGGCAATATTATAAAAAAATGCAGTTTGTTTTTTTTTTTATCTTCTCCTATATTTTATTTCAAGCTTCTTCTGAATCTCACCAGTGGCATCCAGCGTTAAAAAAACTTCAGCACAACAATAAAAACTTCAGCACATGTAAAATGTCAACGTAACTTTTCATGCACAATTGATTTTAAAATAAAAATTGTTTCAGATAACCAGCCTCCGAGCATCCAACAATTGAAACAATGTTCGTTCAATGAAAAAAAACGTACAGTCTCAGCACTGACAAATTTTAATTGACTGCCAAAACGCTCCCACAATCTAGTAAACAAACACATTTTTTGAAATTCAGCGAAAATATATAAAAATATAAAACCTCTGGCCGACGCTTCCAGTATACTTTCTGTATGGCATGTAAACCAGAAAAGGAAAAATCCGTGGTTGGCATGGAGGAAAAAGTAATGGATAGAGATGCTTGCCCTGCCTTCAAATATGTCGTTTACTTTGCGCCGAGGGGACCCTGCGGAATTGAAGAAAAATTAATGGATAGAGATGCTTTCTCTACATTCAATATTTGATCGAAATAAAGGGCGTATTGGTTTGTTCGAGACGTAGCGTAAGCTGTAACCACTACTAACCACGAGGATAGCAATCAAAAGAATTATTTGACAAGAATCCTCAGATCAGAGCAACGTAGCATTAAAAACGCAGATGGGTCAGACCTGCGCATCAAGAGGGAGTAACATTAAAAAATTTAAGAGATATTTCAGAGGACAGAGGCATTGAGGACAATAGAAGTAGGAACGTTTTATTGTTTTATGACAATGCTCAGTTAGGACGGTGCTCAGGTCAAGACAGTGCTCAGGTCAGGACAGTGCACTAGCATACAATCCACAATAGCAAAAAAAATGAAGGGAGTTACAACTATTTTGAGAACTGGCTCTGATACAATGTCAGGCCAGGAAGTAACTCTCCAATAAGCAGTAAAATTGATTTGATTCATTTCATTAGCTAGGCTATTGTTATATACAAAAGGGTGTGACTACTCAGTTCATCTTCTGATGACTGTTCACATTCCTAATTTAACTATTTACATAAATTCACCCAATTGTGAGGATTAGGTGTCAATAAAATTATTAATATAGTAATAACATGAATTAATAATTATAATGATTAGTATAATAGTGCTACAAAATAGTGTTATAATATAGTAAAACATAAAACAAACAAAACAATATAGTAATAACATGATTAAATTAATGATAATCATTAGTATAATAATGTTACAATATAGTAAAACATAAAACATAAAAAAAAACGAACAATATAGCAATAACATCAATTAAAATTATTAATATAGTAATAACATGAATTAAATAATGATAGTGATTAGTATAATAGTGTTACAAAATAGTAAAACATTAAACATTAAACAAATAATATAGTAATAACATGATTAAATTAATGATAATCATTAGTATAATAGTGTTACAATATAGTAAAACATAAAACATAAAACAAACAATTGTATAGTAATAACATGAGTTAAATAGCCCACGGGGTTTTGGATTGACGGTGATTGGGTGCGCTGTTAAGGCACTCCTTGCGATAGGTCACCGGTTCAAATCCCCCGTGGGTACCTAGGTTAGTCTAAACATATAAAAAAAATAACATGAGTTAAATATTGATAATTATTAGTGTAATAATGTCAGAAAATAATGTGTTTTTGTGACATTATTATTAATATAGCAATAACATGAATTAAAATTATTAATATAGTAATAACATGAATTAAAATTATTAATATAGTAATAAGAAGAATTAAATAACAATAATGATTAGTGTAATAATGTCACAAAATAGTGTTTTTTCGTGACATTATTACACTAATAAGCCATACCCTAGTGCGTGCTCTGGAGCAGCCACACCCTAGCTGCATTTCGGTTCCTCTACGCCCCTGCTGCTCTGTAGCATGAGGCTTTGGGCTATCTTCCCCCCTTCTCAGCATTCCCCTTTGAGCTTCTGTTGTTCAGAGTGCCCGTCTTCTGCTGGGCAAGAAGTTTAAGTCGGGCTTGCCCTCATGGAGGCCCCAAGCTCACCCTAGGCTAGCCCACCCTACACTGCCGAAGATTTTTCTCGGCTCTTGGCCAGCTTGCCACAAAAGAAGAAGAGCGAAGCAGCCAAGTTTCTCAAGCGACTAGAAGACATTCCCGAAATCTCCCTGCCGCCAGAGACCCCGATTCTAGTTGCCCTCTCCTTGGCCGAACGAGCTCTTGCCAGTCAGTTCACTGATCTATGGCCTTCTCCTAAGACCACTGAGTCTTGAGTAAACAGGAACTCGGCTCCTCTGATCAAGAGCAGTGTCACCTCTTACTTCTTAGGTTGAGGGTATTTCCTTTCCGAATTCACCTCAAAGGAGGACAAGGATCTGTTCTTCCAGAATGGCCCCTATTTCATGGGGCCCTAGGGCTTGTACCTCAATAGATGGACCCTGGATTTCAACCCTGCAGTCAATGTCACTTTGGCAGTCCCTATTTGGGTCAGACTTCCTAATCTTCTAGTCTATTGCTGGAACTGGGACTCGCTGAAACACATCTGGAAATGCCCTTGGGAAGTTCATAGATAGGGCAAACAGCAAAGATCAATATGATTGCGCTCATATATGCGTAGAAGTAGACCTAGAGGTGGGTCTCTTGGAAGCCATAAAAATCAAAGTAGGAAGCTGGTCCCATTTGCAGAAGTTGGATTATGAGCAGCTGTCTTTCAAATGTCCAAAATTTCATGTCTACGGGCACTTTGCCAGAGGTTTCCCAACCAATGTGGAACCATAACAGGGTAAATAAGAAGCTTGGAATCAGGTCAAGTGCACCAGGATATCCCAAAAGCAAGCTGGTCCAAATGGAAGAGGTCCACAGGAGCCTCCCTCAGCAACCCCCTCCCAAAAAGGATCAAGAAAACAAATTTTCCCCTCTAATATCGCAAATAGAGGAATCTTAGGAACCAGAAAAAGAAAAAAAAATCAACCCCTCCCTTTAAAGCTCCTAAAGGTTTTGGAAATAGAGTTGATCAAGATGGAAGTGGTGTTCTAGCAACAGAGGCAATAACTGAAAGTGGTGTAACAACAATAGATTTGGAAATGGCTGAGAGCTCCAAAGGAAACATTATCGAAGCAGAGGAAGATGAGCATGAATCAGAGTGCTCGGAGGAAGAAGGGGAAATAGGAGAATCCCAAGATTTGATAAGGAGATCCACAAGAGGCCGCAAAAAAGACGGGGAAAAAAGAGAGCAGGAAACCTTCAAGGATAAGCTTCAAGGTAGCCAGCCAACTCTTGAGAAGCTCCTAGCATCAAAAGAAAAGTTGGCGAGGAACCAGCCCCAAGCATCCAAGAGAGCCAACTAGAAATATAAATGATGAAGATAGTCTCCTGGAACTGTAGAGGTATGGGGAGCAGAATCAAAGAAGAAGCCATCAGAATTTTAATAAGAACATAAACTCTTAACATACTTCTCATCTAGGAGACCAAACTGGAAGACTCCATCTTCCTTCAGGCAAGCAAGAAACTTTGGAGAAAATGTGAGGCGAAAGCTATCTTAGCTCGAGGGGCTTCTGGAGGGCTAGCCACTCTTTGGAATGCTAGCAAATTCTTTTTCATCTCTGAATCCCTCAATACTCAATAGCTTCTCTTAAAATTGCTGCACTTAGACTCAAAAGAGATTATCAGCCTCTTGAACATGTACATCCCTGTGAACAGTGTGGAAAAGAAGTCCTGTTGGGACTCCATAGGAACCCAAGCAGATCTAGTTAATCTAGAGAATATCATCATAGAAGGAGATCTCAATCTTACTCTCCTTTCAATAGACAAGAGAGGAGGCAGCATTGCTTGATATCCAGCAAGGGAATGGGCAGAGAACCTTATGCAGGACTGGGACCTCTTGGACATCAAGCCAATCTCGAGTAAGTTCACTTGGACTAACAAAAGAATTCGTCCTAGCCATATTGCTGCTAGATTGGATAGATTCCTAATTCAAAGCTCTTTTCTGTAACAGCCCAAAATAGCTATCTAATTAACTTTAACATTAAATTTAAACTATGAAACCTGGGCTTACCTGTGGAAGATGTAGGCTTACCGCAACAGGGTTTTGGGGGCAACTCTCCTCCCAACCGTAGGCTCAATTGTGCAGGATTCTGCTACAACTGGCCACCCCCGAGCCCTCAATCAACGACTACTGCCAGTGCTCCTAAGTCTTAGTATACCATTCTCCCATGAGAATGAAATATAGCATCTCAGAATGATAGAATGAAAGAATTCCTCTCATCTTCCTCAACATCTATTAAATAGAACAACATTGGATGGGGAACCACATGCACACACTCCATGTGTCTACATGCAACTTGATTTTTAGCCTTCTTTATTTCTTTACTTTTCTTTTGATTTTTAGCTTTCTTGTTTTATTTTCTTCTTTTTGATAGCTTTACTGATTCTTTTTATTGCTTTCTTTGTTTTATTACCATTTATTCTTATTTAGAGCTTTAGTGTAGTTATTACTATTTTTATTATTTTTATTTATTTTTTTCTTGTATATTTTTAAATATCATTTATGATTCATTACTTTTATTATTATTATTAAGTGATTTATTATTTATTATTTTATATCATTATTATTATATTTTTTGTATATTTATTATTTATTATTTATTATAATATTATTTTATTATATTTTTTTTATTTTATATTTATTATTAGAGGGAGGATATTACATTTTTCTTCTACTTGGATTAGAAATACTAGAGTTCACATTCTCCCTTGCAGCACTTCAGATCATAAACCCATCAAGATGGAAGTAGTGTTTCAGCTTGACCTTGGTCCAATCCCCTTCAGATTCAGCCCGCTCTGGACTAATGAATCAAAATTCATGCATTTAGTTAAGGATATCTAGAGGTAGCTAGTAAAAGGCTCCCCATTTTTATCTGGGAGGAGAAGCTCAGAAGAGTGAAACCAGCTTTAAAAAGCTGGGTCAAAACTCTACCCAATCCAACAAATGAAAGAAAAATTCTTCAACACAGTCTGGAAAGTCACCACCTCTAAGCTGAAACAACTGATATAACCAAAGAATTTCTAAACAAAGAAGCCCAACTGCAACAAAACTTCCACAAGGCTTGTCTAAAAGAAGAAGAGTACTAGAGACTTAAGTCACACAGTCTTTGGCTTAAAGTAGGGGACAGGAACTCTTCCTTCTTCCATAAACAAGCTCAGGCTACGAAATGCACCAATGCCATTTCTGAAATTAAAGATGGCACTGTTACTCATAAAGACAATGTAAGCATCAAAAAAGCTGCCTCCCTTCATTTTAAAAGCCTATATAGCGAAGATAAAAATCTAGACCAAAGCTCTGATATGATTGACATGGTTGCCTCCTTGATTACTGTTGAAATGAATCACCTTCTTGAAGCTAAAGTCACTAAGAATGAAGTCAAGGATGCCCTCTTTGACATGGACCCGGACAAAGCCCTTGGACCAGATGGTTTTACTGCCAGATTCCTCCAATCTTGCTAGCAGATTATGGAAAATGATCTATACAAAATGGTTATAAGTCCCAAGCTTGCCAGAAGATTGGAGGAAGCATGAACACTGCTTTTCTTGCTCTCATTCCCAAAGAGAAAGGAGCCAATACTTTCAACAGGTTTCGCTCGATATCGCTATGTAACATCGGTTATAAACTGATTACTAAAGTTATTGCTAATAGACTTAAGCTCATCCTCCCCAAACTCATTCCGGAAATCCAAGGATGATTCAATCAAGGGAGACAGAGAGTGGACAATTACATGCTGGTCCAAGAGGCAATCCACTCAAGTATGAGTCCCAAGGAAAAAGGTATGGTTGTTAAGCTTGATTTAGCGAATGCTTTTGATAGAGTCAAGCACAGGTTTCTGCTGAAAGTCTTACACAAATTTAGATTTGGGGAGAACTTTATAAATTGGATTCGGGCCTGAATTTCAGAGCCTTAGTTCGCTCCTTCAATAAACAGTAGAGCTGCTAACGTTTTCAAAGCCACGAGAGGGCTCAGGCAAGGGTTCCCACTCTCACCCCTTCTGTTTGTTCTTCAAGCCTCTGTCCTCAGCTTCTATTTAGACAAAAAAATGATGGATCAGGAAATTGTTGGGCTCTGTATAGCAAGAGGTGTTAAAAACATCAACCATTCCCTCTTTACGGATGACACCTTGTTATTGGGAGCTGCCTCTGTGCTTATAGCCTCCAGATTTAAAGGAGTCCCAGATGAGTTTTGTTTGATTTCGGGAAGCAGTTTAAACATTGAAAAATGCCATATCTATTGCTGGAACACCACTTCTAGCATGCTCAATTCCATTTCCAGAACTTTTGGTTTCGCAGCCTCCTCAAACTGGACTTCCTTCATGTATTTGGGCCTTCTTGTCTTTCTTAAAAGAGCCTTCAGCAAAGATTGGCTTCCCCAACTGGAGAAATTCAAGAACAAACTGCTTGCTTGGGGCTTTTCCTGGCTCAACATTGCTAGTAAGTCTGTCCTCATTAAATCTGTGCTTAACAGTCTTCCCTTGTTTTAGTTTTCCATTCTTGCTCCCTCCGGGATTCTCAGAAAAATGAAGGAGATCATTAGGAAATTTTTTTGGAAGGGGGGCAAGCAAAATGAGAAATAGTTTTCGCTAGTCAACTGGGATTCCATCTCCAAACCGCTCTTAGAAGGAGGCTTGAATTTCAAAAATCTTGGAGCTCAAAACATGACCATGGGGACTAAGCTCATTTGGAGGATTATAGTTCCAAACCCTGGCTGGGCTCATCTAGCTCTTTGGAAAAAATATTTATGGGAAAACTTTCCCGTTGTCTAGGCCATCCTTTGCCGCTTCTGAATTTGCCCTTCTAGAAGCTCTGTTCAAAAGCCTTCCCGCTTATAAATACTCACGCCTACTGGGTCCCTGGCAATGTAAAAAGGATCAACCTTTGAACAGATAGAATATGAACAAGGAGGCGCTAGGAGACTGCCCCTCCCTCCAAGGGTTGCGTAGGTGGATGGATGCTGGTATGCATTCCCTGTGGGATATCTCAGTCTGGCAGGAATCTCAGTGGGCTGGATGGAAAATTGAAACGCCTCTAGATTTGGCTATAGAACGCGAGGAACTACTCTCCAAACTTCATGGATTAGCTCCATTGCGGATGTGAAGCAAGGATACTATAGGTTGGGGTGTGCAGGCTAGTGGTTATTCTGTTGCTCAGGGATACACCAAGTTGCGCAAGCGCCCCCATGTGGCCATGAATCCAAAGCCTTGGAAAGGGATTTGGTACCAACCTTCACTGCCAAAATCTTGACTGAAAATAATCTGCTGAAGCGTGGCTTCCATGGCCCTTCAAGGTGCAAACTTTGCAAGGCAAGCTAGGAAACCGTTTCACATTTGATGCTAGATTGCTCCTTTACTTTACAGATCTAGGCCATGCTGTTGGACACTCTGAGTCCCAGCTTTGAGTTTCCTTCCTCCACTGCTAGTTTTTTTGATAGATGGCTACAAAGGTACTTTGGTCCTCCTCCAAAAAACAAATTATTAGAGTGGCTTGGTTAATTGTCCCTAAAATTATCTACTCGCATATTTGGCTAGAGTAAAACAAAAGGATTTTTCGAAATTGCGAGCAGGACGTCAAGCTAGTGGCAGTTAAAATAAAATGACAGTTAAAAGAGTGCTTGAGAGACCTCAAAGATGATTTAAATCTCACCTAGCAGGATAAAAACTAGGGCTCTTCTCTCGACGTACAGCTCCAAAAATTAGTAAAGAGTATCCCCCTCCTAAACGTTTGGCAAATAAGGGTTATAGAAAATGAGCTCTAGGGATGGATTGCAAACCAGCGAAGGCACTCCTTATTTTTTGATGGGGCTGCTAAGGGAAATCCTAGAAGAGTTGGTGCTGGAGGAGTTATATTAAACCCAGCTGGTTCTAGGATCCACAGCTTCGCCTGGGGCTTGGGCATCCCTTCTAGCATCCAATATGAGGCTCTTTTTCAAGGACTCAAGATTCTGAAAGTGTTGAACAACAGGGAGGTCAATGATATTGGAGATTCTCAGGTTATTATTAACACTATGGTGACTCGTTCTAAGAAAAAGGACCTAAGGCTAGCAAGGCTGATACACAAAATTTAAGATCTTGGTGAATCTTTCCATAATTTAAATGTCTATCATGTGTTGAGAGCCAATAATAAGGAGGTGGACAATGAAGCTAACAAAGCATCCCTTCTTACGGCTGGTGCTCTGCTCAAAGGCGGACAGGAAATATGGGAACCAATTCCTTAAATTAGATCATTGTCATGTTTTATTGCTTTCTGTTAAATCAGTTTGTTTGTACCCACAAGCTTGGGAAAAACTCTGAAATAGACCATATAGCTCTAGCTAAGAAAAGATGTGAGCTAATAGTGTTACAGAATAATGATTAGTATAATAGTGTTACAGAATAGTGGTACAAAATAGTGTTACAATATAGTAAAACATAAAACATAAAACAAAATTAAATAATGATAATGATTAGTATAATAGTGTTACGAAATATTAAAACATAAAACATAAAACAAACAAATAATATCGTAATAACATGAATTGAATAATGATAAATATTAGTGTAATAGTGTTACAAAATAGTGTAACATAACAATAAAACATAAAACATAAAGCAAACAAGCAATATAATAGTAACATGAATTAAAATTATTAAGATAGTAATAACGTGAATCAACATGATTAATATAGTAATAACATGAATTAAATAATGATAATGATTAGTATAATAGTGTTACAAAATAGTAAAACATAAAACATAAAACAAACAAACAATATAGTAATAACACGAATTAAATAATGATAATGATTAGTATAATAGTGTTACAAAATACTAAAACATAAAAATAAAACAAACAAACAATATAGTAATAATAGTAAAACAAACGAACAATATAGTAGTAACATGAAATAAAATTATTAATATAGTAATAACATGAAATAAGTAATGATAATGATTAATATAATAGTTATACAAAATAGTAAAACATAAAACATAAAACAAATAAATAGTGTTTTAATAACATGAATTATATAATGATAACGATTAGTATAATAGCGTTACATAATAGTAAAACATAAAACATAAAACAAACTAACAATATAGTGGTAACATGAATTAATGTTATTAATATAGTAACAACATGAATTAAAATTATTAATATAATAATAACATGAATTAAATAATGATAATGATTAGTATAACAGTGTTACAAAATAGTAAAACAAAAAACAGAAAACA
>APFE030693388.1:0-10798 GCA_000404065.3 Pinus taeda | reverse complement strand
AAATAATAATAATAATAATAACAAGCCTGCTTTCCATGGGATTACTCAAGAAAATACAATGAAATGTGGGGTGGGTTTCATACTTCGCTTATCTAAGAGTATACATTAGATATTAAAAGGCAATCTTGGAACAAGTATAAATAATAATAATAATAATAACAAGCCTGCTTTCCATGGGATTACTCAAGAAAATACAATGAAATGTGGGGTGGGTTTCATACTTCGCTTATCTAAGAGTATACATTAGATATTAAAAGGCAATCTTGGAACAAGTATAAATAATAATAATAATAATAACAAGCCTGCTTTCCATGGGATTACTCAAGAAAATACAATGAAATGTGGGGTGGGTTTCATACTTCGCTTATCTAAGAGTATACATTAGATATTAAAAGGCAATCTTGGAACAAGTATAAATAATTGATGAGTTCATGGCCTTCTTTTATTTTTTGAAGCGGGTAAATGCAAAGGTTGTACACTTTAATATCCCTTTCGTTTCTTTTTTCGCCATTCATTATATCAAATGCTAGAAAAATTCATAATATAAAATTAGAAATTAATTAAATGTTATTTTGCTAATGTGATTTTTTGGTGTTGGAATTTGGCCAAAATAATTGTGATGAAATCGTGATTTCTGTTATTTAAACTAGTTTTTTTTACTATATATGGATTCAACATTTTTAAAAATCTTTAGGACACTTAGATTGTGTAGTAGTTACCCATCAAACTTGTAATTTCAATAAATTCCTATAGAATTTTAGAAAAATTAAACGAGAAAAATCCACCAAAACAACTTCTAAAAAATCACACTAAAAACAACTAATTTTGAAATTATTCACTCATATTAATACTTGACCCTTGTTCTCATATACGGTCTAAAAAACATCTTCTCTTACAACTAATTTGTAGAACTCAGGACTTCTAACCGGTAGCATTAACCGCTCTTTTAATGTTATATTTTCTAGAAAATGTTTGTTTTATTTTACAATCCAATGCTATAATGAGTGTTTTTCTGGATGGATTATTTGATCAAACTCCACAATCAATAGATTTACTAAATTTATGGACGTGACTTTGCCCATATATATATATATTATATATATACAAATTATCTCTTGGTATTTTTAATTTATTAGTAATAAATGTGAATAATATATTAAATAATATGATATATATAACTTTATATAAAATTAAGGCCTACTAAATTTAATTTCCAATTTTCCTTGATAAAAAATCTAATGATATAATTATAATAAATTTATGGAAAAAGTAAATATAAAAAATAGGATAAAAATATAATTAATTTTAAAATCATAAGAATTCTCTTAACAAAAGTTGTATTTTCAATTAAGAATCTCTCTCCCTACATTCAATCTTGTAAGGTGATTGATTAAGTGGTGGGAAATAAATGGATTAATACATTATGGATTGAAGATGAGGTAATGCTAATAAGAAATGTAAGTTAACAAGTTTTGTAAGGTAATTTAGTTTTTGGTATTTAAGTTAGAAATTATGTTGTAAGAAAATTATTTATAAGATTATTATGTCTAATCTAAAGTAGAATCATTTGATAAGTTAAGAAAATTTGACTTTTCTCTATAATTTTTAGGAATTTAGTAGAGTTAGAGGAAACAAATGTCATTGAAAGTTTGGAAATCTGATTAGTTATGCATTTAAAAATGATTTTTTCAATAACATTGAAAATAAATATTTATTTCTCAAATTTGAGTATAACTTGCATTGGTCAATGTTAAGCTAAGAATGTTCAACATGAAAATTGATTGTTATGGTCATATTTGAGCAGGGAAATTAATTGTATACTTTAGCACTAGGATGTACTTAAATTTTGGCGGGTAGTAGTCACTAGTAAGTCCTAAAATTTACATTTTTATTTTTTCTTATTAAAAAGGAGGAGCAACATAAATAATGGTGTGTAGTAATTCCTAATACTTTCTTTATTTACATCTCGTTTCTATTTATTTTTTATGTAAAGACTTGCTTTCATTATGGTGGGCACTAAATATGGTAAATATGTTATTTACTTATGTATGAACTATTATCAAGAATTTTACTTTTGAATGCTTTTAAGTTTAATAACAAAAAATCATTTCACAAATATTGAAAAATCAAGGCATGAATATTGTAATTGTATAAAAATTATGGAAGAAAATTTGTGAGGGGGTGATCTATATGTTATTATATTGTACAAAAGATGGAACAAAACTTTCAAGTTATGGTCCAATCAAATGTTCAAAAAATAATTTATTTTAATAATATTGAAAAATCAATATTTTTTTCAAAATTAAACATTATAATTTGCATTGGCCAATACTAAACTAATAGTGTTCAATAGGAAAATCTATTATTGTAATCCCTTCTTAAAAGACACTAATAAGAAAAATCTGGCATAGTTAATAAGTTGAAGATTTTTAGAAATTTGAATCAAAATTTGTAAACTGAAAATGTTTAAGGAAAACTAATTATACCACTTAAATAAATTTTCAAAATTATTAATTAATTAGTAAAAAAAAAATAAAATATTATATATGTGTGTGTGTATTTTAATTTATAAATAAATAATATTTTTTTTAAATATAAAAATAATAATTATTTATGTAAATATATACTCAAATTGTAACATTGTAAAAAAGTGTTTTACATGTCTAATAAATTAGGTTTTGCTTTTCCCTCATAGGAGTGTTTTATAAGTCAGGTTTTCTTTCATCTTCAATCATGTTGAGTGAGAAGTATTTAGAAAGATTTTGTAAATCAAAATAGATATTAAATAGAATTTTTTTATTAACAAGTGTTGTAGGGTAGTATAGTCCCTGCCATTGAACATTGCATAAATAAATATAATTTTCATTTATGAATGCTAAATGAATAGCAATCCATATACAAATTGAATCCTATAGTCTTGCTTTTGTAGGAATTAAGGAATTGAGACATTAAGTGGATGAATTATTTGACATTAAGTGGATGAATTATTTGATTACTCACGGACAAGGATTTGCATAAAGCATTCGTCAATGTAAGTTATCGAACTTTGAAATCTGTAGTTTTAAGGAAAAAAATTGGTTTGTTGAAATTCTTTCATTGCTCAAGGGATGAGCTGGAACTCTAAAGTTGTGTACAAGAACCAAATAATAAATGAAATTAATATGATGAGTTTTGCAATACTGGGTTTCACAATGTACCAATGTATAATACAAAGTTTAGAAGTACCAGTAATGTGAACTACAAACTACTAAATTAAGCTATGTGTAACACAAGATATTAACTTTATTGGGTTTCAATTGCATTCTACAGAAACAATAACTCTACTCAGTATCAAAATATCAATAACATTATGACTATGATTTTAATCTATCTCATTATTAATGTATCCTATTAAGGTTAATGTACAACTTTATTAGCTAATGTACCTCATTAGTTTAATGTGTGCATTGGTTAATATATCTTACTATTAATGTACGTCTAAATCATTAATATATCTACATAAATAAACATTCACAATTCTATCATCACTACCCACCAACATTACTAATATAATTAAACTATTAACTTGAAATGAAACCCGCAACACATTGAAATGGAATTTAAGCATTGCTATTATCATTAAGTTATTCTTTTGCAATGAAACAAAAAAGACATAAAATAGATTTAAGCTTGCGTGCATTATTTATATACTCAAATTTGTTGGACTCCAAGAATTTATAGATTTTCAAGAATTCGTTTTAGTCCAAAAAGTTACAAATCACTAGGAATTTGTTACAATTCAAGAATTTACATCATAGGCTACAAGTTTGATAGTTTCACATAACTTATTCACTTCAAATATTCGAATATGTTCTTAATCACAATTGAAGAAAAACAAATCGACTTTATGAGCTTTCATAACAACGTAGAAAACCTCCAAGCGTTAATCCCACCAATTCACTATCCAAACCTCTTTTGTATCTTATTGATGTCATTCTCAACTAATCCACTATGAAATTGAAATAAAATGAAACCTAGTTATCTAGGTTGGACCTCTAGAATAGAATGTGAATATGAATTAAAATTGAACGTCGGGACTTGAGAGTGTGGAATTTAGACTCTCACCAGTATAAAATGAAATCAAATGTGGAATTTCAATGCTTGGAAACATGAAATGAAATCTAATGTTGAATTTGAAAACTATGTTGGATATAAACTGCTTTTTTGAAACACCCACTTAAATTGAAATTCTCATAAATGTAATGTTACACAATAAAACATTTCTAGGAGAAGTTCTACAACAAATACAAATAGAATTTATTATTTATTTTACTTTGTATAAATATAAGCATTGAATGGACTTAGAAAAGAAATGATCTACTTGCACAATAATGTGTCCATAATCGTTGAAGAAAAGTTGTAAATTTCTTCATAACAGTCTTCGTTCTTTTATGGAAAATGTTGGATGAGAATACACATCCTAGCCAATATACCTATCCATTTCTACAAATTTCCATTGTACAACCTCCTCTTGATAGAGAAAACTAGTTAGTTAGCATGTGACTAGAAATATCCAACCTATACAAGCTAACTGCTCAGATTGGAATTTCTAGAAAGACAAGAAAAAACTCAGTTTTCAACTAAAAAATAATAGTGATTGCATAAGACATTACTAAACAAAAAAGGATTGGGATTAATCGACTCTAAACTCCCAATTGCAAGAAACTTATTGGATTTTAGCTTTAAAAATGAATGATAACAAAGGTTTGAATTGATAGGCATTTACCTAGTAGGAACAAAAGCATGAAACAATTTCAATTGATATTAAAAATCCAACGTAAAAATTCAAATTATTTTCCTTTGGATTTTGGGCATGGGAGTGTGGGTTAAATAGACTGTAGTAGCTAGGTGTGCAGAGGGCTTTTGACAGTGCATGATCACTGGTTTGGGCTTAATTGGGAAAAGAGGAATTGGTGACGGGGGATTATGTGGTTCCTACTTTCCTAGTCCTTATAAAGGTCAGAATGGTTTGGGATCCCAATGAATGTGAGTGTGACTGTGTTCCAGAGGGTGCCACCATTGAATTTTGTATATAAGTTATTTTTCTTTGCTCAAAGTTAATTGTTGTTTGGTGTTAGCATTTTAGTATGTCATTTCAGTTTCACCTCTCCTTCTTGTTAGTGGTTCCTAGCTATTCTAAAGTCTATGACCCCCACGACCAACCTCCCTTATGGAGACATTGTCACTTTGAAGCAGCAAGGGAAAACGTGGAAAAGACAGAGTTGGAGTGTTGGGTGTCTTTTGGGTTTAGATCATCCTATTGAAGGTGTTATCTTGGAGAATTGAGGTGAAGGGACTAAGAATTGGTGGGTTAGGCATGTTGGTTCTCTATGTGTCTACTAGACGGGAGCGGCTCCTCTACTGGGTAGGACTAGAGGATGGAGTGGATTTATTTTACACAATTTATAATGGACTATCGTCATGTTGATATAGTGATGGAAGGCATGGTATGGAGCTAGACACCACAAGCAGGCTGGGGACTTAGCCGAACGGGTGAAGGAGAAAGAAGAGGAGGGTCTAGCACTAGAGGGGAAGGTATCCCAAGACCACGCTCTTTCTCTAGAGAGCATGGTGCAGTCTCCAACATTGGTCTCATTTGCTAAACGATTGTGTGATATCCATGCAAGTTTGGACATCTTGTGTGAGAAAAGGTATGATGATATAAATGAGCTTATAGCCTATGTAAATGTCGTGTAATTCTCTCAGGGAGAAATTTTGAAACACCACAGTTTAGCCTGCCACAACCAGTGTAGTTCTTGTGAAAGGCTTGATGAAATTGAAGTGAGGATAGCTCATATTTAGTATCATGTACATGTTGGGCATGGTACTCCTATTGTGCCTGGAAATGCTCTACACCAAATCCTTCGATATAGTATGGTCACTGAGATGGTTCCTTTTTTGTTTTATTTGTGCCTTGAGCAATAAGGCTAGTATGTCTATGGGGTTCTTGTGAAAAAACTTTATGTTTTCATATTTTGCACTACTCTCCTGGCCAACAAATCTGGTCGAAGTGAGGCTAGGAGAGGAGAGAAGTTTTGGCATGGATATAATCAACTTTTGAGAAATTGATATTACCCCTTTCGATTGACAAAAAAACATAACAACTAAGTTAAATTAATAATACTTTACACATATAAGTATTTGTAATTGGGTTTAGAGGCTTTGTCTAACCCACTATTGAAGATATGTGGTGTTGAGCATTAGAAAAGGTATGTAATTGCCACTTATTTCTTTATCTTTTCCTATAATTCATAAACTTCCTTGCATTCTAATATGGTTATATGATAAAGGATTATGATAGAATTAAGGGGAAGTGTGATTAATGTAAAATGACTAATTGTTGCCTTTTTCTATGCAGAAAATGAAGAAAATGGAAGATCACCATTTCAGAGGAAACTAAAAGGAAAGACCAACTATTGTCCCTTTGACAGGGAACCACATCTAGATGAGGAGATCGAGATCGGAGCACATGGGCCAAGAAAAGTGAGAAGAAACACAATATCAGCACAAGAGGATGAAGAGATAACTGAAGAGTAAAGATCTGGAAAATCCCTTAGGATCCTTTGATCCTGAGGAGTCGCTACCTTAAGGATGTCTATATTTTTGGTATTTCCTCCTAACCACTATAAAAAGGGATAGCACTGCAAGCCCAGGGGGTGAGTTGTTGTTGATTTATAAAATTTTCTATTGCAATCTAAACTTTGATCATCGACTCTCTTTAAAGAGTGATCACTGTAACTCTCTTTTTATGATTAATACATAAGCTTCATTGTTGTTCCATTCTCTGATTCTAGAGTAGCTGCAGCAGTGCGTCCCTGGTGGCTAAGGGCCCGACCCTAGTGGATCACTTGCTTCTTGTATCATTGTTTTCTGATTACAAGTCATGTGTGGTTTGATTTCCTATACTTTCTTTATTTAGTAATATGTTGCTCCTTGACATTTCATTTACTTGCTCTGATATACTGACTTCATATTTGAATAGTAAGATTAATATTTGCAACTAAAAATGTTATGTTGTTCATTCTAAAATCATTTCACATTGTCTGATTCGGATACTTTTGTTCATTTATAGATTGACACTGTTGTTCATTTACAGGTTGACACTGCTATTCATTTATAGATTGGTATTGTTGTTAATTTAGCTACGGTTTACCTATAATTGTGATTGTTGTTCATTCGGACTATTGTTCCATTATCATTGCAATTGTTGTTTCCTTATAACTTTGGTTAATACTTATTATGCTAAACTTAGATTACTGATTCAATCATTCTAGATTTTCTGTGTGTCTACATTTTGTTTAGTTCGTTGTTCGATATTTCATATACTTACTTAAGCTTGTCGTTCCATCCTTGGATTGCTATTCAATTCATTTACTAGTTAAAGATTGATGTTCAATTCCCTTTGGTTAAGATTGTTGCTTAATTCTTTCATGTATATTAAGCTTTGTTGTTCAATTTGTTTAATAGATTAGTTGTTGTTCCTTTCTGTTATTTCAAGTACCTGCTTTGGTGTGAACGTAATGATTTGCAACTGTAGCGAACATTGACTATTGCTGTCTAGTTCTCAGATTGGAGATACTCTTTGATTGATTTTCATTTTCATCAGTTTATAAAGGAAAGAGTTATCATTATTGCATCCTTGACTGATGATTGCTAAAGTTTCTTAAAGTGCATGATCTAGTGACAAAGCATTTAGATTTCTTGCCATTACATTTAGAGTTTGTTTCTAATAGTTGTTTACTTTTGTAAAAGCACTATACTACTAGCATTACTCTTAACAAGTGATCGTCTCAAACTGAGTGATTGATAATTAATGTAGGGTAAATAGAGGTTAAAAATACCCTTTTTACTGCTCAACATTTTGGTGCCATTGTTGGGGAAGAGTGTAGCCATTTGTTTCTTTTGAAAAGAGAGTAGTGTAAGTACCTGCTAGGAGAGAATTGGGTTTTAAAAATGGAAGGTAAGAACCTACGTATGGAGCATGTAAAAGCCTTTCTCCTCTGCTCGCCTTCCTATCTATTTTTAATTATTTTGGGTAGAGATAAACATTTGATTTGTATGCAAGACTAACAGAAAAAGCCTAAAAAGAATCGTAAACCACTACCCAAGCCTGATAAAGCTAAGGGGCCGGTGACCCTTGGCCAATCAACCTTTATAGACGAAATCCTTAAAAAAGTAGAATCTCAGCCTTTAGTAGGACCTAGAAAAACTACTTCTAGACAACCTACTAGTTCTCTTCAGGCCACAGGATCACCATCTGTAGTCTTTGTTGAGGTGTACAACCAAGCAGAGGAGCAAGATTTTCAAGAAATTGAGAATTCTAGCCCAAAATCATTACAAGAAGGGAACCTTATTAATCTTTGTGAGGGAAGAGGAGAAACAGGGGAAACTGAAGAAACAAGATCTCCTCTTGGAATAGTTCAGCCATTAAGTAGCCCAGATAAGGGAAGTGATACAAAGTCATCTAGAATGAAGCTAAAGAACCTGAAGAGATAAAATCCCCCCAGACATTATTTTAGCAAGGATCTTTCATCATCCCAGACAAAGGAAGTACTGTTAAGGCCATTCCTACTCCTTCTAGCCAGCCTAGGAATACCCTCCTAGAAATCTTAGAAGGATATTGGCACATATTTGACCAAATGGACCAGAACCAACAAACCCCCCAAACCTCCACACTGTAATATCCCATTATAGATACTGCAGTTAATGCACCTATGAAGGCCATTCCTCTCCAGCATATCCTTACATTTCGTGGCTTAACATCAGAAGACCTAGACACATTGTTGTTCAAATTTGATGTGCTGTGTAGGGGGTATGACTATACCACCAATCCCCAAAAGCTGAAATTATTCCCCTCTACATTAAAAGGGGCTGCTTTATGATGGTTTATGGGGTTAGGAGGAGGTGTTATAAATGACTTGGATCAAATGAAAGATGCTTTCCTAAAAAAATATTAGGATTATTTAGGTCTAGAGTTAAAGGATGAAATATTTTAGACAGTAGCTAGACCTAATGAGACATTAGAAGAATATGTTGAACATTTTTAGTATAATCTTCAAATATCTCATTATGCATCATTACCCTTACCCGAAAATGTATTAAAAGCAACATTAATTAAAGTCGTGAAGGAGAAATGGATTGAAACACTAAATATTATGGGAAAATGAGGCATCTATCAAGAAGATTTTGTTAACATCATTGATTTATGTCTCAGGAGTTTGCTAGGCAGCACAAGGCTAAAACCAGTAGAACATGACAAGTTCACAAGGGACAACAAGATCGCTAGAGAAGGAGTGACCTACGCAGAAATCAGAAATTTATTGGAGAATTTTAAAACTGATATATTGGGGACTCTGACAATGCAGTTCGATATTATGCAAGCGAAATAGAAACAAGCAGAAGTAGAGAAAAATCTGGCAATATTCTACCCAGATGAAAAAAGAAACACAACCACAAAGAGTTCCCACTAGATGCAGTTCAAGTCTATGCTATTTGTATGAAAGACCACTCTATGGAGAACTACCCATCACTTCTTGGTTTGAAAGAAGTATACAAAGAAGTGAAAGAAGAATCAGAACCGGTGTGCCTACTTAATCAGCGGTGTCAATGGCAACCACAACAATCAGGTATGTCTCCCGATCCGTCTTCTTCTTTCCAGCCTGCACAATACTATGCTAACCAATATAATGCAATGTGGCAAAATCAACCTCCCTATTCAAATTGGTCACAACAACCATTTCCTTCGTCATCTCCATCGCTAAATCAAACAAGCCAATCTAATTGGCCTAATTTTCCCTATGCTCCACCATATTGGTAAAACAATGCATATCCAACAGAATGGTCCCCTCCCACTTCACAAAGTCAAGCCTGGAAAACAAACTAGAAAAGACCGATGAATCAACCAGTAGGAACCATTCCACTCCCTCAAACTACACTGCCAACACTACAACAAAATCCCCGGTCCAACTTAAGACCGCAACTCCCAGCCCAACCCAACCTGAACCCAAATAACAAACCAGTTCAATCCGTTCAAATAATCGAAACACTAGAGCTAGAAACTGATCTAAGGGAGTGCAACAACTTTCAATTAAGGTCTGGGCACATTATAAAAACCGAGGGAGATAAAAATGCTCAAGTTGAAAATAAGTTACCTGCAGAACAACCATTACAAGAAGAAGATGTGGTCAGATAATACACTCATTATTACCGGGAATAGTGTCAACTCGGATGTTGTTATTCCCACTAAGATGGGTGGCTATCTTAAAAACAAACAAGTAAAGTCTACTTTCGTTTTCCTTTATGAGAATAGATAAGAGGAGAACCAAGAAGACCAACCTTAGTCTTGCACTTGATTTCCTCTCCTTCTTGATAGAGCTTCACCGCTTCTTCTTCGTCTGCCCAGCTTCAAAGAGCACCTATGGAATCACAGAAACATACAACTATCGAAGAAACAAATATCTATATTCATAAATAACACAGGACCAGATATGTGTTAACCATACAAATGCATATATAAACAATTACACAAGAATATGGAGGAAAACTAGAATAGCTTTATTAAGATGAAAAGTAGCAAGAGAATTACAACCATATGTTCTGACCCAGCATCATCCTCTAGCTAGGAAGCCCTTCTTCACCTCAAGCAAAGCTTAGCTCACCCAACACTATGAATGTACACCAAAAAACCAACAACACTTCTCTATAAGATACAAAATTCCAGCCTATGGATCTCTGTGATGAGGGATCCATATATAGATGA